>NQII01002237.1:294628-333343 GCA_002778355.1 Clitarchus hookeri | reverse complement strand
TTTTTTTTTTTTTTTTAATTTGAATGGACACAACTGCAACTGCTTACAATGAGTGGAGAGAGGTCTTGGCAGCCAATGAGGGTGACATGAGGTGAGCGCTGGAATGCAGGGGCGGGGAAACGGGAGATGCCCGAGAAAACCCGCCGACCAGCGGCATCGTCGAGCTCGATCCCCACATGCGAAAATCCGGGAGCGACCCCGCCGGGAATCAAACCCGGTTCACCTAGGTAGGAGGCGAGTAGTCTAACCACTACACCACCGCGGCCCCGCTTAGCATTGTGACCCACGTGAAAATTAGGAGGCCCCTTTTTAAAAGGCCTTGTCACACTGTAAAAGTTTTCCGTCAAACTGCTTCAGATAAAATTATGGTCAAATGTAATTTGATGGTTCGGACGTCGCCGAAACGTCGTTATCCTCGCCATATTTGGAAAAATTTGATGACTCTTGTTTCCATCGAACATTTTGAATATTGGACCGGTTATATTTTTTATTATTAATTTCTGTGTTTGACCGGTTTAGTTAATCGGGATCGGGATCGGGCATGACAAAAATTACCGTTTTCGACAACACGAAACTTTAAAACTGCGAACAAGTGCTGGAAAAAAAAAATAAAAGTTATAAAAATAATTAATTTATTTCGAAGCTGTCTGACCATTTATGTTATTTGACGTGTGATAATTGCACATAAATATTAAGAACACGGTGGCATTAAATTTCGTTGCGCAGGAAATGTCTCTGATAGGCCTAAATACTTATAATAATTTTAATTTAGTGAAGACGTGAAAATAAATCACATTTTTTTGGATTTTTCGCTGTGGTGCACTGAATGGGGAAAAAACACCAGCACCTCACCTTAAAAATTATTTTAAAATAAAAATTTTGTACGTCCCAAAAACACTGAAATTGTGATTTTACAATGGAATTACCCAGAGCATAAAGCACTTTGATACTTGTACTAATTATAACCCCCTGAAATGATCTTATCTTTACCAAATGTCAACTAAGGCATATGACTTCTATGCTAGAAGCAACCCGGCGTGTATTCGGCTAACCGAAGGAGTCGCGTGTGCACAGGGACATCATTCGCGTCGTCAATCAGGTTACCAGAGGAAAAACAGCTCGTTTTCTCAGCAAACAGTGAAAAATATATGTACTTGCTACAAACGATTCGCTGAGANACCAAATGTCAACTAAGGCATATGACTTCTATGCTAGAAGCAACCCGGCGTGTATTCGGCTAACCGAAGGAGTCGCACAGGGACATCATTGGCGTCGTCAAGCAGGTGACCAGAGGAAAAACAGCTCGTTTTCTCAGCAAACAGTGAAAAATATATGTACTTGCTACAAACGATTCGTTGAGANGACCAGAGGAAAAACAGCTCGTTTTCTCAGCAAACAGTGAAAAATATATGTACTTGCTACAAACGATTCGTTGAGACCTAGCTGCCAAAGATTTTCGTGTAATTCTACAGCTGAAATATCAAATACATTTACAACACAAATTTTTTTCAGAGTTGTTCGTGTAGTTCGATGTTTATGTAGTATGTTCACGGTAAACTGTTGTAGTTTTGAGAGCCCTGCGTAAGATCTACTTGTATGCAAATTATGTATTCTTCCACCATATGTACAATTAACAATGCCGTGGGCCTAATCACTTAATTCATTCCTCAGTCAAGTTAAACTGTGAAATTATTAGTAAAGAAAATATTTTTTGAAGTCCTGATTCTTACGTTTACACGCATTTAATAAAAAAAAACCTTAAACCTAAGGATATAATTTCAGTTTTCACAGATGTTTATCNTTTTTTGAAGTCCTGATTTTTACGTTTACACGCATTTAATAAAAAAAAACCTTAAACCTAAGGATATAATTTCAGTTTTCACAGATGTTTATCTAATACTTTAATTGAACTTCAAGACATGGAACTACTTCCCCTCCGTCGGTACTAGCGTTACTGTGCGCACGCGAGCCAGTGTACNGGTACTAGCGTTACTGTGCGCACGCGAGGCCAGTGTTTCCGTTAAAATATATGCAGGTATAGGATATTCACGGTAGAGTGATCACGTTTGAAAGCCCCCTCATTTGGAATAATAATTAATAAATATTTTTTATTTTAGCGTTAGGCGTTAACTTCCGAGTGCTGTGGAATATGCACATCGTGTTTATTACTTACATGGCAATATTTATTTTAAAATATGGTTAAAGAATAAAAAAAAGGACTGAACGGAAAAAGTAACCAGGGTCTCAAAAGTGCTCANATTTATTTTAAAATATGGTTAAAGAATAAAAAAAAGGACTGAACGGAAAAAGTAACCAGGGTCTCAAAAGTGCTCATTTTACCGTGAACAGCCTATAGGGGCGGTGACATTTTTCGAAGGATGATTTCTAAAAGTGCTCACTTTTCCGTGAATATACAATAATACACTTGAAGTCTACAACGCTTGCTTTTTTTAAAATTCGACGTTAGTTTTACACATCCCGTCACTAATGTTTCGTTAAATTCAATCTAATTCATTTGTAGTGTTACAAAAATATCTTCAACTAGTTTCCAAATAATTATTTGTACAAATGTACAGTGCAGTTGGCGGTGAATGTTGTGTGAATGTGGCGATGTCGTCGAGAGGCCTAGGGAAATGCAGGCAGAACTGTAATTCACACGGATGACTTCAGCACCTAGATACGTGCTTCCCCTGCTGCGTTATCTGGCGACGAACATTTCCCTGTGGAAGTATGACGTCATAAGGAAAGTCAACGACACGCCTCGTTTGCTTGTCAACGTTTGTCTCAAAGCGCGCACGTTACGCGTTTGGTTATGTTCAAAAAACAGAAAACAAAAAACGCATGCTTTGTGGACGAGGATAATAAATCCCACCGTATGAAGAACCCCTTTCGTGTTGCAGCGTGGTCATCCAAATGGTAGTAAATCAGGAAGCCACCCGTAACGTGTAATGTTCAGTTTTGTATTTATATGCAAGGAGGAACGCAACGTTATTTCTGGAAATTGTGCTTTCCTCGGAAATCGTGTGTTAAAGATGTTCACGGTAACGTGATCACTTTTGAAATCAACCGACGAAGAAATTAATTACCCCGTAAATGCTATCGTACACGCTGGCATGCAATTTCCAAATGTTTCAAGTATTGATGCATTGCTAATATAATTTTTAAATCTATAGCAAAACAATTTTTTTTTTTTTCGTCTTTATGCACATTAGAATACGAAATTGTATATTAGCAACACAGTCGTGTTCCTAACACTTGAAGCACGAATCAAGTCGTAAGGCCCACAACAGTGTAAATTTTACACGGCGGAAGCATAATAAATGAGGACAGTAGATCTTAAGCAGGGCTTTCGAAAGTATTCCGCCGTCGGTGAACAATTTATAGTTTACTCATGCTTGCTTCCAACTTTTCTAAAGTTCTACTTTTAAGCTGTTCCTCCTGTGCATGCGAAAAAAGTTTAACTAAGTCTAGAAAATTATATTAAAGGGACAACGCACCGCATTTGTGCGGACTCTGTTTAAGAACTATCACCAACATACTTATTTTCCCTCTGTTTTATTCATATCAATTGTAAATTACAGTATAATTTATCAATTAAATATATTGTTGAAGTTCAGTTTTATGAAAAATCTAATTTACATGTTAACGGGAGTTTAAAGTGATTACGATACACGACATATTTATAGGAAACAACCAAACATGTACATGGGGGGTAATTTCCCAGATGTTTTACTCAGGAAGTGTGAAGCTACCGCGAATGTTGTAAAGATGAGGCGCGGTCCGCGACGGGCGCCTCGCGAATTACTGGGCTCCCATTCGGCGCCTCCGTTGGCTGGGTGAAATTCAACATCGCCATGTGTCTGCGTTAAATAAATGCGCTGTCGTCCTAGATCCGCCGCCGAGACGACTGCGCGAGCGGCGCGCATCTAGGACCTACTCGCAGAGCCAAGCGAAACCTCCGCAGAGGACTGCCACGCCCATTCTAATTATCTGTCTCTCGTTTTGCGTGTGATCGCAGGCTCCGTGACAAGACCGATAGAAACGCCTGCCCGCGGGCTTTGTTTCGCGTGGAAGTTGGTGCGTATTTACGAACATTTTTTTATGTAAAATGTGCAGTTAATATACAGAAACGCGAATCTGCAGTGACGGGAAACATAACTCCGTGGATAAGAAATACGGAACGTCCCTGTTTTTTTTCTATAGCTTCGGGTTTCGGAAACAAACAGTCCCGATTCCACACGAAGCAGAAAATTATGGTTCCTGTTGTTGTTGGCGTAACCCTTCAAACAGAAAAGAAATAGCAACTGGCATCTGTAAGAGATGGCGACACTGAAAAACACTCAAATATTACTACAATGTAAAATTATTACGTACGTCACATTTGAAAAAAAAAATCATATATTTACCCACACTTGTTACAAAAAGTAAGGTCCGTTATTGAAAAAAAAAAACGTGCCCGTAATTTTGTGGAGAGTTCTGGAGAAAAATGTTTGCAGTACGGATCATTGTATCGTCTATAAGTGCGTCCTTTATTTTCGTAGAGTTTTTGTTTTCGCATGTGTCAGTACTGGTTCGGTGATGTCTGTATTGTTTGGTGTGGTGCAAATTGCGTTGGACCACGTTGGTTTTCTTCTTTTGCCTTCCATTGACGAACTACTTTGGCGCCGACCCTGAATGGTGAAACAAACAAACATGTATTCCGTCTACAGTGACTTGACTCGATTACNTAACTACTTTGGCGCCGACCCTGAATGGTGAAACAAACAAACATGTATTCCGTCTACAGTGACTTGACTCGATTACAGGTTTTGACATATTAATGCTTGTTGTCAGCCATCGTGAAAATTCCAAGTAAATAGATCGATATATATTAGCACGTGATCTGGGGCAACACGAAATTTATAGATGGATGAATGTTGCAAAGTTACAAGTAGCCTATTCTGGAAGAGTAATATCTTGAAGATGGGAGGTGTTTTCGCTTTCTTAATTCAATAATTTACCTTAATCTAGGAGGGTTTTTGAAAAAAAAAAAAAAAAAAATTTTTTTTTTTTTAATATCACCGCGGCTGGACTCAACGTGAATTGTTTTTAACTATAAATTCGGTAGGTTAAAAAGTTGTATAGCTTCTTTATAGGCAAACATAGTTGTGTGGAATATTTATAAATTCTACCATTCTGAGATCAGGGTATTACTATTTTTGTCGTGGGAAAACAAATGGTTCTTCTTGAAGCAGTATGCGGTAATGATGTGGCTGTAATAGTGATAAGTTGTCGGATAAAATGTCACCCTTATTTGAAGATGATGTGGTTTGNTGCGGTAATGATGTGGCTGTAATAGTGATAAGTTGTCGGATAAAATGTCACCCTTATTTGAAGATGATGTGGTTTGCCTTTCGTCTGCAGATTTTCAGGCAGTGAGCGGCCATACCGACGATAATTCTTCGAAGAGAAAGTCGTGGCTTATAATTTACCGAGGTATTGTTTTATATTCATAATGTAATTTAAGTATGCGGGGAACCCAAAAAAAAAATATATATTCCGGCTCAAGCTGCTGAAGCCACGATGTTCTCTGCCTTCTCCCACATTTAGAAACGTCATGAATGTATGANTGCGGTAATGATGTGGCTGTAATAGTGATAAGTTGTCGGATAAAATGTCACCCTTATTTGAAGATGATGTGGTTTGAAAGAGAGCTGCCTTTCGTCTGCAGATTTTCAGGCTGTGAGCGGCCATACCGACGATAATTCTGCGAAGAGAAAGTCGTGGCTTATAATTTACCGAGGTATTGTTTTATATTCATAATGTAATTTAAGTATGCGGGGAACCCAAAAAAAAAAAAAATATTTCGGCTCAAGCTGCTGAAGCCACGATGTTCTCTGCCTTCTCCCACATTTAGAAACGTCATGAATGTATGACATATTGGACACTTCCTGGCGTCAATATTGAACGTAATCCTACAATTTTTTTTTTATACGTTTACCTAACAAAAATAGCAAATTACCAGGTGTATCATAAACCCTGGTGCAGCCTTTTTACTGNTTTTTTTTATACGTTTACCTAACAAAAATAGCAAATTACCAGGTGTATCATAAACCCTGGTGCAGCCTTTTTACTGTTAACGCTACGTTAACTAACGAGAATGACGAACGTACATTTGAACTGTGACGTCTGTGCGCGTTCGCTAATGGGCCCATCACACAACACACACCAAGTTAAGTAAGCACGCACAGTAATAAAATGGGTGTTAAAACTTGTTTCCACGATAATGCGCTAAATAATTTCCGCGGGCCCATTGTAGCACTACGTAGGGGCGGGGGTAGGAATCCAAGCGATGCTCGCTGGACGTAAGTTGGCTTCGCACTATTTTCGAAACGTGTTAGTGACCCTCCGCGAAGATGCGGCGTAAAGTTGCCGCGGCCACGTTGCCAACTTTAACCACTGTATAAACTATAAACCACATCTTCACGTCAAGACCTGTCCCGCTTGCTAGACGCCGAGTGTTACCTTCTCATCCGTCGCGTCGTGGAAAATGAATTGGAATCAAAGGTAAGTGATCGTCATGTTGTTAATTTTATCGCAGAGAGATGTGCCTCAAGGTCTGCGTCTTCCAAATAAGATACGTGGCATGTGTGCATGTGATGTATGTGTGTGTGTGTATTACCTGAAAGCGCCAGCTAATATAATTTTTTCTCGAAAATTGCTTGTTGTTTCTGTTCTAGGTCNTTTTTTTTTTTTTTTTTTTTTTTTTTTTTTTTTTTTTTTTTTTAGCATTTGGTGATCGATCCATGCTTAACCTTGCATATCGTGTGAGATATTCGTGCCTGGAAGATGTGTGTTAAATGACGAAGGAATACGTCAGATGTGGTTGTTGTAGAACCTCGTGGTTTTATTGTTAATTTAATACTGAATCGTTCCATACCTACGTGGCACTAGCGAGTCTGTGCAGATAATGCGTATTTGCATATATACGTTGTTTGTACTTTCAAAATAATTGTTTTTCTGTACGTTGGGAATACTTAATGTTATTTTTGTTTTTAACATGTCAGTAGTATTTCACGAAAATACTACTGATAAGAGCAAATATTGCTTAAACACCGCGTAATATGTATTTAGCATAATGTTTTTATCTTCAAATTTTGTGCCAAACGAAGTTTACAGAGTTATTGAGTTATTTGAATACAGAATTTGGCACAGGGAAGACATTGGGCATTTTATTTTAAATCCGAAAACGTAGCTCGTCTGCAGTTAGGTTTAACTGCTAGAAGTTTTCAGATTTGGGGTTTTTTTTTATTCTTTTAAGTGAAATGCGTAGTGAATCGTAAAAAAAAAATGTGCCCTATATTGTCGACTTAATTTGCATTTTAGCATGAATAAAATACAAGTAAAAGTTTAAATTAACAAAAAATAAGGAACTTTTTATGCCAACACAAGTATAAAACGGCTGTGATATAGGGTATATCTAAGAAATAACCAAACACGTAACACTTGGGGTGATTTTTCAAAGGTTTGAATAAATAAGTGTGAACAAACCGTCGACGGACTATGTAAGTACGTGATTCCTTTAGCTGATCGTTGTTTTATCTGTTTTGTGACTTTCCATCCTTTGGCTCTCTCGGGCCACGTGGCTTTTACCTTCTGTTTGGTAGGAAGGATCGGCTGGCGCTGGTGGACGGGGTGCGTCACGTGCGAGCGTATACGACTACGAGCGCCGGGTCACCTCCTCCCTCCCGTCGTCCCTACGAGCGAGACTTCCCGCCTCGCCTTTTTTCGTTTTTATTTTCGCCGACTGGGTCTGGTGCTCCGGCGACACCTGACCAGCGCAACATTCCAGCCCGTCGCTCGCTCGCTCCGTTTCGTTTCGTTTCGTTTCGTTCCCCTCCGACACCACGGCTATTTTTTTTATTCCTTGTGCACTCGCTCGCTCACTCGCTCTTTTTTTCCCCTAGTTCCTCTTTCGTTTGCCCCCCTCCAGTGCCAACCCTCTCCTGTGCAACAACGACAGCTGTTTACAACGGATCTCCCTCACCTTCAAAGAAAGTTTCAGTCCTCGGGAAAACCTTTCCCCCCCCCCCTCGTGCCGCTTTTTTTTTTATTCTGGCAAGGAGAGTAAAGAATCGGCAGAGAGAAAGGGTTGAGAACTGTCTCCTTGTTCCCTGGGCTTGTACTCCCAGAGTGCTCGCCTGTCGACACGACTCCCCTCTCTCTCTCTCTCTCTCATCCTCTCTCATCCCTCAGTTCCCTACTCAGCCTGACGGCTACAGTTCGCTCGCTACCACCGTCTCCTGGGCGACCCGTTTTGATTACTCCAATATGCGGGTCGTCTCTACGTTAAAGTTGGAGTGCGTGTTAATAAAGTGAGGTTATGTTAGTCTAAAATGAAAACTACTGAGCCGATTTCGGTCAAACAAACTTTATTACAACTTATGCATTAAATACAACATGTGCATGCCCTAAAACATGAACACTTTCACAAGTTCCGACCAACTTACGAAACATCCATATTTCATCAGCAAGTTCAAATTTCAATTTTTTCACGTGAATACAATACAGGAGCTTGAGCAATAGTAATAAATGCAAGTCTGATTAAAAACGGTTTCATGAATTGCAACAACGATGCGGGTGAAAAGAGGTGAGAATGGAGCAGCACCGGAATGCAAAGGCGGGGGAAACGGGAGATCCCCGCGAAAACCCGCCGACCAACGGCATCGTCCGCCACGATTCCCACTTGCGAAAATCCGGGAGTGACCCGGCCGGGGATTGAGCCCGGTTCGCCTTGGTGGGAGGCGAGCAGTCTAACCACTCAGCCACCGCGGCCTCCTCTATGTTAAAGGCTACTCAAGGTAAAGTGAGTGCTTTTGAAGGCCCTACTTAAGATTACTTGTATGCACATTGTTTACATTTCCACCGTAATGAAATTTAACTTTGCTATAGGCCTGATCTCTTAATTAATAAGTCGGTCAAGTAAAACTGTGAAGTTATCAGAAAAGTAAATATTTTACGACTATGCTAATTCTTGCACATATATGCACTAAGAAAAAACAGGAAGCAGAAGAAACCATTTCTGTATACACAAATGTTTAACTAACACTAATTCAACGTTAAGAAATGGAACTAGTTTCTCTCCCTCGTGACCAACTTAACTGGGCCCATGCTAGGTAGTGTGCAAGTTAAAAAACAGTGCAGGTAGGGGAGTGACATTTTTCATTGGTTGATTTTTAAAAGTGTTCAGTTAACCGTTAACAGCGAATATGCGAATTTATGGCTACTGAAGTCTTAGGTTGTTTGTTTTATACACACAGAGGCACGAATTTTCAAAATCACACATTTATCTTCTAAAAATTCCTTGGTGTGTTAACCTTACATATAGCGGAAGAATACAGAATTAGATGGAATATAGATCTTAAGCAGGGCTTCCAAAAGTACTCAATTAACCCATAACAGCAAAATTCATACAATTCTGAAAGCGCGCGCCTAAAAAGGAACGTGGCAGACTTCGTTGCCGCGAATACAATTTATTTCGAATAGATTCATTATTTACGTAACGTCGCAACTCTACGCAATAAAACGAAACTAAGTAATGCCGTGGATATAATTTGTGTTGCATTTATACCACGCAATGCCAAAGTATTTCCGTGCATTTTCGTGAAACATTTCTTCCTGCGTGGGGTTGATATTACGGTTGAATATTTGTAACAGAATGAATGCGTGTCGATGATTATTGATTATCCTTATTTGCTAAGGTTACTTTGCAACTTCAGTCACTGATTGGCGTGTTTTGGTCATATTGGGAGTAAAAAAAAAACTATTCCGTAATTTGTCGACGAAAACATAGTGAGTGAATGCGTATTTAGGTACGTTTGTGTACAGTTTTCAGTGCAGCAGTGAACGTTTGGACTTCTCTCCGTTTTTTGAATTGGCCAAAATCTTCTACGGATACGAAGCGGTAACAGATACAGACACAGCGAGCGCAGTAACCAATCAAAGTTCCAGTTTGACATTGCTTTTTATTTTGGTCAATATAAGTATTGAAACAATGTTATTTCGATTGGAGTCTATATAAATCATAACTTTTACGCACCAGTGTATTGCACTCCCAGTAGTCTAGTTTTGATCATGGCTGCCTTGCCGCTTGTCTTGAAAACCCGGAAAACAGGCAAATGTCAGGGAAATCGGCGAAATGTCCGATGATGTTGAACGTAGAAGTTAAATGTCGGTCAGAGCTGTGTCCGGTCTGACCTATCATTAATCATTCACCTGTGAAAACAATGTACTAAATAACAAAATGAATTTTGTTAAGTGTAAAACGTGAGGTTTTCTGCCGCATGTCAGTTTAAACTTTGCGTGGTCGGTCTGTGGTTGTCTTGTAGTATTTTGCTTTAATGTTTAGCTATACACATAGGGCGTTGTAATGGCATCAGCGTGACGTAAAAGTACGTTAAACAAAATGCCAGGCAAAATTATTTTTTGTCTATAAATGAGGGAAATGCTAAGAAATTTGTTAATGGGAAAATGCGGTAACCCTGTTTAATGCAAATAGAGTTTACTCAAGTTATGCAGAATACTGTAGTGCAAAAACGCGGATGTGTTCGAAAACTTAAAAAGCTCGTCACTGTTTAACCACGTGGTTTTGACAGTTGCGCTGACGGTGGACAAGCGTGTTGTAGACGAGTAACAAGATTGTTACCGTATAATTGTTGATTAAGAAATAGGCTGTCGTACGAGTGCATTACTTAGCCGGGACGCCAGACAGGATTTTCATAGCTTCGCTGCGGCCGGCGTGTTCAGGCTTCCCGAGGCTGGATAGGAGCCGTCGAACAACAACATTCCATTGATACTAGCCGTGTTTTTGTTGTCTTGTCGCGCTGCGATAAGCGAACGGAAGTTCCGTAGACCCTCGTTCCCCCCACTTTAGGGAAGAGGCTGGGTTCCAGAGGCATGCGGACAAAGAAAAATAAAGCAAGCATCAGTTAAGTACTCGCTGCTAAGAGCTCTGAAATGTCTAACTTGCGGTGACTCATTAAAAATAACTATTTCGTAGCACTGTGTGTTTGCTTTAAATGTGGTCGGCTTGGACAGATTTGCAGTTGAGAGATGGCAGTTTCTGTTCTGAATGTGCGAAGTTTTTTTTGTTCCCTCCGCGTAGTTTCCTACCGTATTCCGTTTCTGCATTAATAGAAAGATTTTCAGCGTGGATAAAAATTACATTTTCAGATTGTTATAGCTTGAAATATTCTTCGTGAACTTGGTAACTTTTTATTTAAATGTGAAATTCTGTTTCGCATTGAGTGCATCTTGGGTCATTATGTAGGGTGTTAATTGGTTTTGACTGTCCGATGGAGAGAAAGTTATTTCTGTCCGAACTCAACTNATGTTATTTCGATTGGAGTCTATATAAATCATAACTTTTACGCACCAGTGTATTGCACTCCCAGTAGTCTAGTTTTAATCATGGCTGCCTAGTTTTGATCATGGCTGCCTTGCCACTTGTCTTGAAAACCCGGAAAACAGGCAAATGTCAGGGAAATCGGGGAAATGTCCCATGATGTTGAACGTAGAAGTTAAATGTCGGTCAGAGCTGTGTCCGGTCTGACCTATCATTAATCATTCACCTGTGAAAACAATGTACGAAATAACAAAATGAATTTTGTTAAGTGTAAAACGTGAGGTTTTCTGCCGCATGTCGGTTTAAACTTTGCGTGGTCGGTCTGTGGTTGTCTTGTAGTATTTTGCTTTAATGTTTAGCTATACACTTAGGGCGTTGTTTTGTTCAGATATACTATTACGTTGTAAGATCAGAGTAGTTATCTAGGTGTTAAAATAGTGCTGCGTTATAATGGCATCAGCATAACGTAAAAGTACGTTAAACAAAATGCCAGGCAAAACTATTTTTTTTATCTATAAATGAGGGAAATACTAAGAAATTTTGTTAATGGGAAAATGCGGTAACCCTGTTTAATGCAAATAGAGTTTACTCAAGTTATGCAGAATACTGTAGTGCAAAAACGCGGATGTGTTCGAAAACTTAAAATGCTCGTCACTGTTTAACCACGTGGTTTTGACAGTTGCGCTGACGGTGGACAAGCGTGTTGTAGACGAGTAACAACATGGTTTCCGTATAATTGTTGATTAAGAAATAGGCTGTTGTACGAGTGCATTACTTAGCCGGGACGCCAGACAGGATTTTCATAGCTTCGCTGCGGCCGGCGTGTTCAGGCTTCCCGAGGCTGGATAGGAGCCGTCGAACAACAACATTCCATTGATACTAGCCGTGTTTTTGTTGTCTTGTCGCTCTGCGATAAGCGAACGGAAGTTCCGTAGACCCTCGTTCCCCCCACTTTAGGGAAGAGGCTGGGTTCCAGAGGCATGCGTACAAAGAAAAATAAAGCAAGCATCAGTTAAATACTCGCTGCTAAGAGCTCTGAAATGTCTAACTTGCGGTGACTCATTAAAAATAACTATTTCGTAGCACTGTGTGTTTGCTTTAAATGTGGTCGGCTTGGACAGATTTGCAGTTGAGAGATGGCAAGTTTCTGTTCTGAATGTGCGAAGTTTTTTTGTTCCCTCCTCGTAGTTTCCTACCGTATTTCATTTTGTTACGGGTTTGCGAACCGAGTAAAATTTTTACGTGCACACATTCCGTTTCTGCACGAATATAACGATCTTCAGCGTGGATAAAAAACTACATTTTCAGATTGTTATAGCTTGAAATATTCTTGGTGAACTTGGTAACTTTTTATTTAAATGTGAAATTCTGTTTCGCATTGAGTGCATATTGGGTCATTATGTAGGGTGTTAATTGGTTTTGACTGTCCGATGGAGAGAAAGTTATTTCTGTCCGAACTCAACTNATTGGGTCATTATGTAGGGTGTTAATTGGTTTTGACTGTCCGATGGAGAGAAAGTTATTTCTGTCCGAACTCAACTGTCATTGCTTTTAGTAGTAATCGAAATTATAATACGGTATTCGCACATTGATCTAACTCAGTGAAGTTCACGCGACGAATGATTTACGGCGGTCTGTGGAGACGAGCGTAGCGAGATGACTCTCCGGGTGACCAGGCCACCCTCCCTGTCTCACATCTCGCGACATTGATCCTCTGGTGTTTTCATTCAGCTACAAGGCCACTGAGAACCAACTTCACCTCGTCACCCGGGGAACTGGAGTAGGACGAGAAGAGGAAGAGCGATCAACGAGGGGGGTAAGCAAAAAAAAAATGTAGTAGAATACGAGGGAAAAGAGAGAGGGGGAAGAAAAAAAAAGGTCTTCCCAGAGCAGTAGCAGCCTTCCGGTGTCAACTTTTCGGCACGAGCCAGGTTTTTATAGATCCTGACCGCACACGAATTCCTTTCCTCTACTGCTTCCCTTNGATGTTCATTCGACGTGACAGTCCAACTTGTTGGAGTCCCCGCAGTGGCGTAGCACGTTTTATTGACAAATAAGCTCGCCTCACCCTCGGAGCCTTTTGGGAAGACGGACCCTTTTCCACGGCGAGAGAAACCAAGTGCTTCCTTCACTTGTGGGCGGGGCCAGGTGCATTGTCCTACTGCTCTGGCGATAAAAAGTCTCGTGGAACCTAGCATGCACGCATTAACAGTGAGGAACACAATTAGCATGGATCTAGTGATTTTTGTTTAAGGGGAATGGCGCACAAAAGCCATGTATTGCCATAATCTTTTGGGTGGCTCTTAACATCGAGGTCTCGAGAGCCGATGAGGGCGAAGCGAGGGATGGGAGCAGCGCCGGAATGAAAGGGCGGGAGAAATAGGAGATCCCCGATAAAACTAGCCTATCAGCGGCGTCGCCCGGCACGATTCCCACATGCGAAAAGCCGGGAGCGACCCCGCCGGTGATTAAACTAGGTTCGCCAAGCTGGGAGGCGAGTAGTCTAACCGCTACACCACCACGGCCCCAAGATAGGAAATAATATAATATATTATTCCCTAACGTCCATCAGTGCTCCGAGAACAATGAAGGCGCTGATTATCTGGCAATCTGAAAACGCATTCCAAATTATTGTTTATGTCTTGTCGAGTCAAAAATTTTAATAAAGCCTCAGAAAAACAACTTACGGCGAAAGTCGGGTAAACTCCCTTTAAGTGCCAACCACTTGCATTCTTGGATTCTTTTTGCGAAATATTATCTTTTTATAATTTTCGTTATCGCAATAATTTAATGACACACATGTTTCGGGTTGTGCCGGCATGCGTCAGTAGAGCGCTAAGAAGAGATGCTGTTTCAAATGTTCGCGATGGAAACAGTGAAGGGTAGGCTAAATGGTTAACCGATGTTTTTTTTTTACGATGTAGCGTTAGGGATATAGAATTGATTGATGTTTCGAACAAAAAATATTATCCCAAAACACTTTTTTCCGAAACAGTAATTGTAATTTCCGAGCGAACGAGACGGTTTTGAATTATTGTGTACGTGGAACTATTCTTTTCGTACGCTTGTTGGATACACAAGAAGTATTTTCACAAACAATAAGTGGCGTACTTTTTTGAAAGTTGTTTATTTTTGCCTTTCGCAGGGATTTAACAAACCGTTCTTATTTACTGCGCGATAACTCAACTTGCGTAGTGAAGCGTGTATCAAGTGCTCTCTTGTGATCGACGAGACTCGTTGCGCACATGGCGCTAGTTTTGATTATGAATGCACGTGCATTTGCTCAGAATGACATCGCNTTTTTGCCTTTCGCAGGGATTTAACAAACCGTTCTTATTTACTGCGCGATAACTCAACTTGCGTAGTGAAGCGTGTATCGAGTGCTCTCTTGTGATCGACGAGACTCGTTGCGCACATGGCGCTAGTTTTGATTATGAATGCACGTGCATTTGCTCAGAATGACATCGCTCCGTCTGTAAGGAGTGGTTAAGAGCCCGTCTCGATGCAAGTGGAGAGTTGTGATATGCGAACAATAGACTATCCTGCTGATACGCCGCTGACGCGTGTGTTACCAGGACGTTCATCCTCCCCCTTCTGAGCGAGTTGTACCCCGGCTCGTGCCGCGATTCAGCCGGCACGACGGCGTTGCACGCCGAAGTGATCGTGGTGCACAAACACTGTAACTCTTTCAGTTGCGGAGTTGCCCCGCACAGAAAGAGGAGAATTGTCGACGCAGTCGTTAGCTGTCACCGCGTTATTTACAGCTTGTATTATACCGCAAGAGTATAACGAGTAAAGACAAGCTCGCTCAAGACGTCAGTGCACACGAACAATGAGATGATGTGCTAGGCGTAGACAGTACTGTACTTATTCCTAACTACTCGCGTATCGTGTCTCTTTTGAGTGCTCCAGTTTGTAACGTGTACCCTAAAAAAATTTTTTTTCGCATCTTAAATTTGATTTATTTTGAATAGGCAGTAAAATATCTCGCAGGGAAAATATATATTTATAAACTACTGTCCAATTGGTAAACGTTTCCTCGTAGAGACGACGAGGCGTGTGGTATACACAAGAATTTTGCCCTTACTACTTCATGTCTCTAGATAAATGATAAAATAATTTACAGTAAGCGAACGCCTAAGTATTTTCTCTCGACGAAAAATATTTATAACGTTTTAAAAAAATATTTTACCTGTATTTGTGACCCACCTCATGTTACTGAAAACGACAGAAAAATTGTAATGGATTATGAAGTTTTTAAATTGCGTACATATTCTGCCAGATAACTTATTTTACACATGGTGTTTTGTTTTGCCGTTAGTAATTTTTTATGTGTCTACATTAGAATGATTAAGTATCTTCGAAACTCATAACCGAGTTTCGTTTAGAATTTTGTTTCGTAGTAATAAAAATTTTAAACGCCCTGAATTGAAAATATAGATTAATCGAATTTTGTTTTGAAGATATTCATTGGTTCCTATCCTGTGAGATTTGGGTGTTGAAATCAATGCAGGGCCGGAAGTTTTCGAAATCTGCTACAGAATAATATAAATCGTCTTTCATACTTTTTTTCGTCTAGTCCATTCGCGGTTACTTAGTACTTTTCCGAAGCCCTGCTATAGTTCTACTTCCAGGATATTCCTCCGCCTCATACAAGCAAAGCTTAACAGCGTCTGGAAAATTAACCCGAAAGGCCAACGCACGGCATTCGTGCGCGCTTAGTGTAATAATATTATGCATAAGAAGTATTTTTTTTACTAGGCGTTACCAACACACCTGTTTTATCACTGTTTTTATTCATAATAATTGTAAAATAAATCATTTATAGATAAAAATGGGAGCAGAATTTAAGTTTAACGAAAAATAAGCTACTTTTATGTTAACAGCATCATAAATCGCTTGTGACACGTGGACACATTTAAGAAACAACCAAACACGTCATTCAAGAAGTTATTTTTCAAAGGTTTGATTTAAAAAAGTTTTAAAGAAACCGCATTGGTAACATTTGACGTAAAGTGACAAGAAGTTGACCGTCTGCGCAGAGCGTAGTTGTCGTAGAAGGGCGTGTTGTGGGGCGGCGCGGGTGGGTTCCGAACCAGGAGACGGTCATTCGCACCTCGGCGGGCGAGGTGGTAACTGCCGCGTCACGAGTTCGGCCTCGAAGTCGCCTTCTCGCCATAGGCTGTTCACGGTTAAGTGAGCACTTTTGAATTCCTAGTTACTTTTTTCCTTTCAGCCATGTTTAATCCTTTAACCACCTGTTTAAATAAATGTTGTCATGTAAGCAATAAACACAGTGTGTACATTCCACCGCACTCGGAAGTTAACTTCTAAAGCTAAAATCAAATATACTTATTTACTGTTATTCCAAGTGAGATGGTTTTCACGAGTGCGCACTTTACCGTGAATAGCCCATAGCTACTGCCACGTTCCTGCGACCACGCCGCACTGCTAAGTGCTTCAACACGTATCACACGTATTCTTATACTCGCCGTGTTGACGTACTCACGCGGACGAGCTGCCTGCGACACTTCTCTCGCCAGTGAAAGANCTAAGTGCTTCAACACGTATCGCACGTATTCTTATACTCGCCGTGTTGACGTACTCACGCGCACGAGCTGCCTGCGACACTTCTCTCGCCAGTGGAAGCAGGCTTGGCCTTCGTCTCCAGGAATGTGCTGGGTCACTCGTTAATGAGCTTCACCTACGTGTCATACAGGTCTCATTATGCAGTCGTGTCTATTATAATAAAAATAAAACTATGGAATATTTTAATGTAAATCTTTTTTTTTTTTTTTCAGGACAAATGAAAGTCGATATTTTGTTGCCCATTTGAAAAGTTTCAAAAGTCGATAAAAATCACAGTAAATAGCCCTCTGTTTACGATCGTTCATTCTTCTGATATGTGGTGTTTTAAACTATAGCGACAATGGCGTATCTTTTCTTAAAAGATTTGCTGTATTAAATCCTATAGCCGCCGTTTAAAGTTCCGAGGAAACAGAAAACGCGCGTGTTGCTTATGCGGTTTTCCATCGCCGTCTCAAATCTTTCCTTGGCTAATCCATCCTGAAAACCAACCTAACAGAGGTAACATGCCATTCTATCTCGTCCCAGTTGACATTCTGCACCTGCGTCGTGATTCGTCGATCCGTCAGTTTATTTGCCCTGCCGATGGCGTGCGCGTGTGAAGTACACCTCCCGTGGGCGTCATCGCATCCCTACAACGTTCTATTTAAAAAAAATCTACTGAGTACTTTTGAGTTGTTTGTGCTTACGAATAATCAACGCAATATCCAGGTTGTTCGGAAACTCGGTGCCCAAACCCCCAGACATAGTTTCTCTGGACCGATTGCAATACAAAAAAACTATGCACTTACATCCGGAAAAGTATTTTTTATATAATTCGTGTTCAAAGTCGTGGTGTACGACGCCTGGAAACCAAGGCGGTGCGATCATGCGTGTAGGACAAGTTGCATAGGAAGTAGGCGTGCGACACTGCGTGTGTAATGATTTAGCGTCTCGTGCCTACGATCTATGCAACGTGTCGTACACGCATGATCGCACCGCCTCGTTCTCCAAATGTTGTATTTGCCGCGAGTTTGAACACAAGTATTTGATATAAATTGCGTTTCCGGATATAAGTATATAAAGCTTTCCGTGTTACAATCGGTCCAAGGAAACTGTTCTGGAGCTCGGGAACATTCTGTGGAGGGCCTATACGAGCTTTGTACTGTTGTGCCGCCTTCATCGCCTCCGTTGTTGTAGGACTTAACAAGACACCGACTACCTCGTGCTTACGCCGCCCAGCCACAGAAATCCTGGCCGGGACGTAGGTGAATGTTAAAAGGGGCGGGGGGAAGAAAGGTATTCGGTGTGTAGGCGTGGGAAAGCAGAGTTTTTTTTACGACGTGTTAATTGGGCGGCGAAAACGGCTAGAAGTAATGACTTGGCGCCTGGCTGGAAGGTCTAGATAATGCGGGGAGAGGGGAGCAGCTGTTCTGGTCGTGTGGGTTTTTTTTATTAGCCCGACTCTCGCCTTCTTCCCCTCCCACTCTTGTACACTTCGGCCCCTACATCTCCCTTATCCTATTCGCCTGGGATCATCCAGTTCTGTGGCTAGTCTACCTCTCTCTCCTCTTTCTCTCTCTCTCTCTCTCTCTCTCTCTCTCTCTCTCGTCTGCCCCGCAGCCGCGCCGGCTGCCACCCGTCTTCCGGTGTTTACCTTCGCCCAGCTACTTCCGGTCGGCTGGCGCCCACCCAGCATGGGTCGCCCTTATCGCCTCTTGCCGTAAGACGCGTCGGCCGCGCGTTTGGCACACTTATTTAATTTTTGCTGTTAGTAGCTTAACCGTAACTGGTAATTACTAGAGACGAGAGAAATATATTTTTTTTCTTACAGGCCAAATTTAAATTGCTGTACCGTTCAGTGACTTTTGCGGGTATGTTTCAACTTGCACGACTGTTTTTTTCTTCTGGTAAACAAGAGAACCCGCAGCTGAAGGAGCGAATCATGTATAAACAGCCTTCTCGCTAAGACCATAGGTCATTGTAGCTTGTAACCTATCAAAGTCAAGTACTTAATGCGCTAAACATGTAGAATGGTATTTACGTATAAATACATCTAAATAAATAATATTACAATAAAATACATAATATACAGAATGTCAGGTAATGCGCGGGTACGGACTCCACCACGCGAACANCCCGCAGCTGAAGGAGCGAATCATGTATAAACAGCCTTCTCGCTAAGACCATAGGTCATTGTAGCTTGTAACCTATGAAAGTCAAGTACTTAATGCGCTAAACATGCAGAATTGTATTTACGTAAAAAAAAAAATAATATTACAATAAAATACATAATATACAGAATGTCAGGTAATGCGCGGGTACGGACTCCACCACGCGAACATGTGATCAACACTAAGTAGGAAATATTCTCTGGTAAAACAGCTTAAGTCCCGTAGTTCACGATAAAAACAACGTTGAATTAAGTGGATAAAATTACTTTATTTCACGTTAAGAACAGCATACAGCGTCGTCATTCAAAACGTCGAAAACGTTATAACGGATGTTAGAAGTTGTCTCTGCCAATTGCAATGCACTTTCCCGCACGTCGGATGCATGCAGCATGCACGGAGCTCGGCCGCCGGATGCACCCACGTCCACTGCCATGTCCCAGTTCTCACTGCATGTGAACTCCGTGACCTCCTTGGCACTACTCAGCTAGGCTCGTTCCCTTACCGTATGCCTTACGACCGACACGCTAGTTGCAGCATTACCACGTCACTTCACCTTCATCTGAGTGGAATACCACGTGTTTACTACAGTGATTTTTGAACCTTTCGTGTAATTTTTCTTGCAAACGAACGGTCTTATGCATTTTACCCGAGAGTATTTTCTACTTTGTTCTGATGACAGATTCGTGTGGCACAGCCCGTATCCGCGAGTTACCTGACAACCTGTACAATAAATAAATACATAAACATAATATATTACTTTGATTGTTCCAAGAGAATAAATCTTAATGTTACCACGATAATTGCTCGATTTCAGCGCATGTAATATTGCCGTATAAGAGTTATTCGAAATAATCACATAGCCTTATATCCTTTAGAACTTAAATTACTTGTAAAGTATTTACGCTTTATATTTTTCTTCGTCGTGTTAGTAACTTTGCATTTCGACACGTCATTTAACCTGTAGTTAGAATGCATAGGATTGTTGCTACGGGCGAACTCTGGGATATACTTCGTATTACAGGATGACGCACCCATACGTGACTCATGCACGGCGTTGAGCTGTAATTTTCTTGGGGCGAACCAGGTATCCTCATCACATGCCTGATCGCCTCTATGCGCACAAGGGCACTCAACTGGCGTGCAGCCATTATGTTGGCAGCTCACACCCCTTGAGATTCTCAACAGTGACACCGTCATTTGATTGTGTTATAATTAAGAAACAAGTGTCTCGCCACGTCACTCGACAACTTTAAGGGTGCTGGCCACGAACAAATTCGTTATTTTATATTTCTATGAAATACTGTTCAATTTGTTGACGCTGCTTGCATGCACTATTCCCTCGTAAAAAAAAATATACCTACAGTTTTTTTTTTCATAGTGGCACGTCAGAACCATAATTTTAGTGTTTTTGGTACGTACAAATAATACAATTTAACTCGTTTACCGAAGTGAGATAATTTACGTTAAAATTAATTACTTCAATGAATCTTTAAAATCACGATATGGNTTTAACTCGTTTACCGAAGTGAGATAATTTACGTTAAAATTAATTACTTCAATGAATCTTTAAAATCACGATATGGTAGGTTCTCGCAAATTTTTAAAAAACTGCCCAAAATAAGGAAATCATTTAATATTTTCTAATTGTAGCAGTCTGTGATTTTTTTAAAAAATAAGTTTTGAAAGCATACCTTAGGTGACCTGCCAGTCACCCGTGTTAAGTTTTCTGTTAAATGTTTTCGTTTATTTCATTTGCAAGTGCGATTTTGACATGCCACAATGCAAAAACCTATGCGATCTAAAATATATATATATATATATATATATATATAATGCCAGGAAAGAGTACTTAAAAGTAGTAAAACGGAATTTCGTAAAAATATAAAATAATGATTTTTTTGTGACATATCTTTGCGCAGGTGTTTCCGTGCCTGAAAAATGATCGTGAAAAACACTGGTTTAAGTAATTTCTGCTTTGAAATATTTCTTTTTGTGCTATTTCTAGGTGAGCTCATTTTACGTACTGTAAGTGGGACAGTTTTTTTTATTTTTATAATACGTAATTTTGTGCGTCTGTGGGCACCGTTGGGCGGCCCAGGCGGGTGGAACGTAAATAAACCATCAGTTTGGTGGTTTCGGAAGGCGTAGAGGAGCTTCGGTGCGCTGATCTCCTAAGCCGGTGCTGGACTCGAGAACTTGCAACAAGTGTTGTCGAGTTGTTGGAGGACGCGGCGACGCTGTGGTCCGGCCACTAGCTTCCTACCGTGCCGCCAGCGGATCCTGGGTGTTCGCGTGTACAGTAAAAGCGGCGGGCATTGTCGTCCTAACGTTTGTCAGGCTGGCATCGCAGTCTCCAGCACTCTTCCTCTCCGCCGCAGCACTGTCGTCATTGGCGCCGCCGACAGCTATTATCCCGAGTATACTCGTTCGCGAACGACGTGTTGCAAAACAGATGAGATCGTGGTCGGTGCTGTACAAGTGTAGAAGCCAGCGCCAATACAATTAGCTCCTTTTTCCGTGGCTAATGCCGTTGGCTGCTGCTAGCACACCAGACCAATAGAAATTTTATTTCGTACGCTCCATCATGCACGTTATTGCAAGGAATTCGTTAGTACTTCTCAGACCGAAAATCTCCTCTTTTGCAACACCTGGAGAGAAAAATTAATGCGTAAGTTAAGGGGTTAAGGGACTCCCTAGTACAGCATCGTCTGTGTAAAATCATGTATGCATGCTCGCTCAGACAATACTGTTTTTTTACAGGAAAGGTAAAAAAAAAAAAACAATTATTTATATAGTTACTGCCATTTTTTACTTTTATCCCATGAAATATATTCAAAGAAATTTTAAAAAAAATAGAATCAGGACTTTCCCCACGTCGTTTTCGTTAAGAAAAGAAGGGAATTACAATTGACATATCTAGTTTAATATATTGGCTTGCATGAAAGTGTTAATATGGCCCGTCGCAATATTTACTTTCACCAGACGTGACTTTGAGGAATTTATAACTTTTTTTTATTAGGGATTCCCCGTATGTGCCATNTGCAGTCCGTGCTCAACGAGAAATATTTAATGAACAGGGTGCAAAGAACTGTCGCAAGCTATTTGCACAATACGCAATTCACTCCTCAAGAATGTGAATAACGCCTCATGCGGCTGGGAAATTCATCGCGAACCTCTTTTAATTGTGCAAACGTTATTTTATAAAACACTTTGGCACGTGCCAGGTCTGCGCGACCTCATTCCTGGCTTACGTTTTTGTGCAGGGAATTTTGTGTTAAAAAAAATTTACAGAGAAATTATTACAGTAGAAGGAAATAGGGCATACGGGGACAGAATTCAGGATTGGGAGCGTGAGCCGGGAAGCCACCGCTGCCGTCTTGTTTCCGGCCGCCATCTTGGCTTATGTCATCGTCGCAATTTTCTACGGAATGCTTCGCACACTTCGCACCCCGCTCCGCACACTCCTGCTCATTCTATGTATAATATACAACCAGCAGATGAGAACAGAGTGCAGATCATCCAGCAGGACATTCGTCTTCGTGTGCTAGTAACAGAGGAAGAAGCCGATACGGATGATAGGTGACTATGGTCAGTTAGTGTGGTGGTGTTGGTCAACTGGTTTTACATGACTGCTAAGTTGGTTCATCGACATTTGTGTTTCAGATATTTGTATGGTCTGTATGGATTGATGATGCATTTACTACATCTAACCGGCTAGTTTGATGAAATGGATCGTATGATGACGTGGTATGTTCAATGGGTTGTTATGGCGAAGTTATATGTCTTGTCAGTAGAATCACCAGCAATGACTGATAACATTCATTGGTTGACTTGTTTGATGGTGTCTCTTGCTTGTATGGCCTCTCAGTATGGTTGTAGCTGTGTCTGAAATGTGTGATTGGGACATTATAGTAGTTTGGGTTGACGGTAGGGGGACTTTTTTTTGATGGAATAGCTCTGTCTCTAGGTATGACATGTTTGTATGGCTGTTAAACAGGAGGGCAGGAGGTATGTTGACAGGTGTGATGGTTAGTATAGAAGGTCGAAATGTATGGCTTGAATAATGTGTTGGTCAGTCTGATTATATGAATTGTAAGTAGGCTCATCATTGGTAGAGGTGTTTTAGAATGTTTGTACTGTATGACGTCTCTGCATGGTTGTTATATGTAGGTATTTTGTTTGGTAATATGTTTGGTTGGTATGGTCTGTGGACATGTATTAATGTTTGTTTGTCTCTTGGAATGGTTGAAATGGATGGAGTAACATGATGGTATTGTCTGCTGGTGTGGGGCTGGGGCTGCCTGTATGGTTTANTGGAATGGTTGAAATGGATGGAGTAACATGATGGTATTGTCTGCTGGTGTGGGGCTGGGGCTGCCTGTATAGTTTAGTTTGTTTTTATGGCTGGTGCATCTTGATGGTATAACCTATCGCTATGATTTGGTTGTACAGTTCGTTTGCTTGTATGGTAGGTATAGCTGTTCTATTGATTGGTATGACCTGATCACATGTTCGGTTGTTTTGGCAGTATGACAAAAGTGTAACTTCGATGGTGAGGAGAATGGTTTAATTGTGTGATTAATTTGTAAGAGTGGAATGGTTTTATGGGATGTTTATTTAGTATGAGAGGGGCAGAATACTTAGCTGGTATGGTTAGTATGATTGAATGGTGAGANGTTTTATGGGATGTTTATTTAGTATGAGAGGGGCAGAATACTTAGCTGGTATGGTTAGTATGATTGAATGGTGAGATAGGGTGCCTGGGAATTAAGACTGCATGGGTGTCGCAGATGGTTAAATTAATTGTATTAATCTTACGATAGCATGGTTATAGCTTATGNGTTTTATGGGATGTTTATTTAGTATGAGAGGGGCAGAATACTTAGCTGGTATGGTTAGTATGATTGAATGGTGAGAAATGGTGCCTGGAAATTAAGACTGCATGGGTGTCGCAGATGGTTAAATTAATTGTATTAATCTTACGATAGCATGGTTATAGCTTATGNGAATTAAGACTGCATGGGTGTCGCAGATGGTTAAATTAATTGTATTAATCTTACGATAGCATGGTTATAGCTTATGATTGGAATATTTTATTGGCTCGGATGCTGGTATGCCTTGTTTGTATGTGTAACTGGTGAAGTTAGATGGACTGAAATGGTAGTCAATATAGTTGACTGTCATGGTTGATCATTAAATCTGAGGTATGGTAATTGATATGGCCTGTATTGTTAATAACATGACTGAGAAATGTATGGGTTAGAGCGAATGAAATGGTTCGGGCTATATGTTTTTGTTTGTATGGTTATCTGCTGTGGTGATTCGTTTATATATTCAGATGGTAAAGTATGTTGGTATACTGGGTTGTATGGCTTTCGATCGTCGCATGGCTGAAGCAAGCTAATGTCAGGGTGACAGGTTTTATATCTGTTTTGGTACTCAGTACCATTGGGCTACCGATATGGCTGTTAAGCATGCTCGAGGTATGTTACCTGGTAGGTATTGTTGGAGCAGTTATTAGTATGAATTGATGGCATAATTAACTGGTTTGTTGGCTGATATGGTGGTTTATATTAATGTTTGGTATGATGGAGTGTTGTCACCCAATATGTTATGGTTGGTATGGTTAANACTGATATGGTGGTTTATATTAATGTTTGGTATGATGGAGTGTTGTCACCCAATATGTTATGGTTGGTATGGTTAAAGGATGGTGTGGGTTGTATGAAATGAGTAGTTGTTATGTTGCATTGTATGACTACAATGTGACCTTTGTGGCATGACTGAAGCATGTTGGGTTATGGTTGGTATAGTACNTTATGTTGCATTGTATGACTACAATGTGACCTTTGTGGCATGACTGAAGCATGTTGGGTTATGGTTGGTATAGTACTCAGTACTCCTGGTCAGCAGGGTTACTCATATTTTGTTTCGTATGTATGCAGTGTGGTGATGGCATTTTTATTGGTATGGTTGGCTGGCATAATCAGGTGGTTTGTTTGATGGGTGGCATATGTGGCTGGTGTCTGATGGTAATGATGCTATGACGGACATGTGGGAGTTGACTTCTGGTATATTTTAGTGGTTGTGGGCTCAGGTATGCTTTAATTCTAGTGGGTGGTATGAGTGGTGAGTATATTTTTGTGTGGTGTCTGTCGGTAGAGCAGATGATAAGGATGGTTGGTAACATAGTGTTATGGGCGGGTCTGAACTGTATAGTTGCTTGTTACGTTTGAGTGGTTTCCAGTATATTTGTCTAGTGATAGTCGGTAATGAAGATATGTCACATGGTATAGACATAATTTTTTTGTGTATAGTCGGTATACTCTACACTGTTTNTTAGTCGGTAATGAAGATATGTCACATGGTATAGACATAATTTTTTTGTGTATAGTCGGTATACTCTACACTGTTTGCTTTGTATGGCTGGTGTATTTTTTAGTATTAATGTGTTTTATGGTGACTAGTATATTTTGTCTTGTTTCGATTGGCAGAGCAGATAGAATGACTTTTGGGTTAGTCTACTCTTTATGGTTGCTTGGTACACTTGAGTTATAGCAGATGGTATGGATGGTGTGTTGGGCAGTATGGTTGATTAGTAATGGCTGAGTTTCTCTTGGACTATAGGAGATGGTATTGCTGGTACATTGGGTGGTCTGGTATCAGTCGGTTATGTTAGGTTGATGGATGGTAGGAATGTTGTGTGTTATGGGTCGACCTGAAATGTATAATTGCTTGGGTAACTGTCGTGGTGTATACATATGGTCGAGTTCTTTTTTGGATTAAAGAGAATGGTACAGTTGGTTTGTATGACTGAGATTTTCTTAGGTTACAGTGGTTGGTATGGCTGGTCGGAATGTTGTGAGGTACGCACGGATAGGTTTGCTTAGTGTGTGCGCATTTTTATTCGGTATGTTAGCTATGATTTTTCTAGGATGTTGTAGGTTTGATTAATTATTTGGTAACTAAACAGTTCAGAAATCATTGGTAACTTTGGCCATAAATTTGTGGCAGTCGGATATAAGCATACNAATCATTGGTAACTTTGGCCATAAATTTGTGGCAGTCGGATATAAGCATACTGTACTTGGTGTAATTGGCAGGGGTGTGTTTAGCATAGGCTTACTTCGCATGTGTTGTAAAATATGCTTGTAACAAGGTTGAGTGACAGCATGAGCGTGAGAGGGCGATGAAATAGACAATTCGTGAAACAAGATGGTTGGTGTTGACATGGAATGACACAGCATGAACTGGAACATTCTTGAAGCAAGATGGCCTATGTTTACTTGTAGGGACAGAGCATGAACTAGAAAATTATAGAAACAATATGGCGGCATGGAATTACAGAGCATTAAGTATCAAGGTAGAATGAGAGAACACGGACTGGAACATTCAGGAAACAAAGTCATGCTATTTTTAGACTAAGTGACTCATACAAATTTTGGTAAGTAATTTTGTTGCATGAAATTATGCAGATTTGGAGGGAAGTTCTAAAAATGTTGTGTTATTTCCGGGGGAAACCGGGACATTTGAGGCCAAGGTCATCCAATATTGCTGTGACGCAATCCAATATGGCGGATGGCTCCGGTTCTCCGACACTCCAAACCCCTGTTCCCGAATGCCCATATCCCTACTACTTGCATCAAAATTCGCCGTTAATTTGTAGTCTTATAACAAACACTCTTGAGCTAAGGGATTGAATGAATCCTTTCCAGTTAGCAGCATACGTCCGCGAAGGCACGCTTCGAACTATCGAAGCCTTAGGGAATAGCTGCATGTTCCGTCATTAGTGCATACCATTTAGTGTTATCCTTCTCTTTGATGTTCAAGTTAATTATTTTTTAACAGCGTTTCTGCTCGTTGGCCCGGTAATTTTTGTTTGCCGATTTGTGTTACTCGAGATAAAAATCATTGCTGCGTCCCTGCTCTCTCTACCTCATCGTTGTCCACCAACGTTTGAATACTTTGGTCACGCCAAGTGCCTGTACTGCGTGCATATGTAAAATGTGTGCACAGCTCTGTTAGTTTAAATTTTTAACTATTCCCGCGTTTCAGTTTTGTAGATTGGCTATACATTTTTCGGAAGTTAACTGAATTATCTGCTTACTGGCTCCTTGCTCGAACTTGCTGTTTGGTCTATCGTTGAAGGGCTCTGAAATCATTAATCAGATCTAATGGATTTTATCTTTTTTGTTTGACGAATATAGAAGCGTATCTCATAACTTAGTTTCTAGTCTTTAAAATATGAGAAAAACNTTTTATCTTTTTTGTTTGACGAATATAGAAGCGTATCTCATAACTTAGTTTCTAGTCTTTAAAATATGAGAAAAACGTATTCAGTGAAGTGAATAACTTCTTTATAAATATGAGCTCATTATCTCACGTTACTGGGAAATGTTTTAACTTTCAGAGGAAGAAAATAACATTACGAATGTCCTTCAAGCGCCACAAGCAATTCTAGGCATTTGAATCGCTTCTTAGCTCGGCACCCAAGTCCTTAAAATACATTCTGTTATTTTTAATTCATGGGGATTATCTGGTCGGACTGGCTTTTTTTTTCTGTTTCATTACTTTATCGTTTTTCCAGTTTTAACGATCCTAAAATACATGCCTTGGTGGAATTGGTGTCACTCGTTCTTTACTGAACGCCGTTATCGATCGTTAGGTATAATTTCACCGCTCTTTTTTTATTTATTTTTTCCTTTTGCTTTTGCGATTTGTATAAAAAAACGTTTCCCAGTGAACCACCTAGTTTCATGCGTAGCAATTGTATGTTAAATGCCTCCTTCATGGGACTTCCCCGATACGTCCGGTGGGTTGGGGAGAACTTATATTTTATACATGTGTCTTTCTACTATTTTTTTTTTTTTTGTTTCGTAGCTTTTCCAGTTATGATAATAAGTCTGCCTGCATTATAAATAAGAGATACTGCCATGAATGTTTAATGGCCATGCAAACGAATGGGACTCGGCAAAACACACACACAGAAAAAATAAATGATAGTCCGTATGAAAGTTTAAAGATAAGTCAGCTTTTTTTTTTTTTGTGTTATGAATAAAATATCAAAGGGGTTTTATTAGATTTGCGGCGGCCGATAATTCATGGCCCATCCCCCTTGTGGCTGTTTGGGGCGAATGTGCCCCGGGGTTAGCTTCTGCGATAGTTTTATCGAGTCGATACCCCCGGCTCAGGCTTTCCGTCCGTGCTCATATTCAATTTACAAACTCTTTCCAGCGTCCTTGGGTTTGCGCCTAGCCTTTTTTTTTATTGTCCCCCTCCCCCCACTCTACTTGTGTAGCAGCCTTCCTCCGCTCCGCAGCATATTTACAAGCGGACCATAAACCGAGGATTATTTCTTATTTAAATAAAGCTGACGCAACGGTACACTCCCCTACAAATAGTTGTGCACAATAATTCTCCCCGACTCCCCCCCGTGTCACACGCTTCTCAGACTTGCGTCACGACGGAGGTAATATTTTATGATATAATCATATCTCGCGCGGAGCTGGGCGGGCCTGGCCGGGGCGAGAGAGACGGCGCGCGCTTGTTTACGTAACGTAGCCTCCCGCTTGCGCAATACGTGTAAACTACACTGCATTATATTTATTGCGATGCCTCGTGACGTAAGNCCATCCCCCCGTATCACGCTTTGGGAGGCCCGACCTGCCATCTGCCGGCGGGAAGCGACATCCAAGTCCCCTCGTCGGCATTTCGTCTGCTCCAGTGCTTGACCTAGTGTTACGTACTCTAGGTGTACCAATTAAAGGTTGTTTTTATTTTTTTTGCGATAAAATTTGTCGCGGATGGCGATAAGCAAGTCGAGCAGTTAACACTTAAGTCTATTCGCGGTTACTTCGCACTTTTTTTAAATCAGACTTTTGAAAACACACTCCGTGCATTGGGCGGCGCACAAGGACGAACACGACACGTTAAAAAAAGGACACACAGTAACGCGACACCATAGTTAAATCGAGACGTGATTTGGAAGGGCGGCCAAAATCAAACCTTTTTTAAAGGACTAGCACAACTGCGCACCCAAGGTACAACATTACTTGCCACACAAATTAACAACACATTTTTAAAACTCTACCGCAACTTAACGTTTTCCACGACTCACCGTCCCATCGCTCCGTAGCGTGACTAGCAAAACGTCAGCTCGGAAACATGGCAGCGGTGTTTGACCTCAGGTGAAGTGCGCCTAAGCCATCGGGTTCAAACTGAGATCTTGCAGGCGTAAGGTAGCGGCGTAACGTAGACGGAGCGAGGCCGTGCAAGGCCTTAAATAAACTACTACGACCAATCAAAAAAAGATGATGCACGGAGGGGAAATGGGAAGGCAGGGAGGGCGAACCGAAGGAAAGAGGAGGGGATGTGAGCCGAGCAAAGAGCACAGCACCGCACAGAAGTAGATGGCGCTGATGGACTCAACGCTACGGCGCTAACTTCGCAGTATGACAAGTTTCGTTCCTTTCCTAAATATGTCATATCACAAGCGTTTTATACTTGTGTTAACATACACATGCTTTATTTTTTNAGTTTCGTTCCTTTCCTAAATATGTCATATCACAAGCGTTTTATACTTGTGTTAACATACACATGCTTTATTTTTTGCTAGGTTTAAATTTTACTTTATAGTTTATCTATAAATTATATATTTTTATTTATAACTGAAATGAATAAAAACAGTGACAAAATAAGTGTGTTGGTAATGCCTAGTAAGAAATAGTTCTTATGCAAAAACATTATCGCACTGAGTGCGCACGAATGTGGTGCGTTGGCCGTCTGGTGTAATTATCTAAGCTTTGCTTATATGAGACGGAGGGATATCCTGGGAGTAGAACTTAGCAGGGCTTCAGAAAAAGTTGGAAGTGACCGTGAATGGAGTGTACTCATGTTATCTCTGATATTTTGCAGCATGGAATCGGCTGAAATGGGGTGCTTCGAGGAAGCGTAGTAATTCCGCACTTGTGGAGCACACTTGCATATTTATGATGACATCGAGTTAGCTGGTCGTTTCTTTGAGCGCGGATCGAATAGTTTGGCGAGATATTTGTTATTTATTTTGGCGTCGACCGTGTATGCGGGCCCTTCGACTTGGTTCCTAGTTTTCGTGAAGGGAAGCAAGGCTCTTTTAACTCGTAAGGGTCGACTATGGAAAATAACTTCCTGTGTGTTTAGAGTATTTCATATGTAATACTACATAAGATAGTAATCCCATGAAAATAGAAAAAAAAAAACCATACAAAATTGATTTGCATAATGAGTTACGAAAGTTACAAGAATTTTTAATTTAACCATTTTGCAATATAAATTTAAAATTTTTACATAATTGGCATGTTTGGCTGCAGTTGAAACTAATTGTTGGTGTTGCTAGAATAAGATAAAGAAGTTTAATCGAAATTCTTTTAGTGGTTCGACCGTAGTTTAATTTTAATTTTTACAATAAAATGCATATTTAAATTGGTCAGAAGTTAAACCCTGATCACAGGCGAACCAATTGCCAGACATTTCTTCTTGGCTTTCCTATGACCCAAAAAAAAAAANGAAGTTAAACCCTGATCACAGGCGAACCAATTGCCAGACATTTCTTCTTGGCTTTCCTATGACCCAAAAAAAAAAATTTCAACAGAAGTCAAACATTGTGTTCGCATAACTTTATTAAATTTGTTTGGCACAAAATTTAANCAAAAAAAAAAATTTCAACAGAAGTCAAACATTGTGTTCGCATAACTTTATTAAATTTGTTTGGCACAAAATTTAATCTTAAAATTCTTGTAATTATACTAAAAAGTAGGTAAATTATTTCACACGCGCACAATCTGTTTCCACACAAAAAAAATACCACACTATTGCGGAATACAACTTACAACAGTAAAAAAACTTTCACTGTAAAAAAAAACTGGTAAATTTCCTAAACTGTAGTATAAGTTACTAACCTATAAAGTGTATGGAGTTAGTACTATGTATCTGGCTGAAAATATTCTAAATGTTTAGTGTCGCTACTATATAAAGTTGGGAACTTCCCTACGCATCTTTCCTGAGAAACAATAGGAACATTACCATGCATGAATGGGAAAATATTTTACCATTCGCGATTTGCCACCGTACATATACACTGATATGGTAAATTTACAAATAATTTATTAGATTGTACTGCAAATATTATTTTGAAGCTCGGCATTCCTGCGAAACTAGTGCAGGGTTCTGCTTTGAACTTTGCTGCAGACTTCCCACCAGTAAAATGATAGGGTCTCTGCTTAGTGTCCCGTAGGGGCTCGCAGTTCAGAGCCTCGTGCACTTGATGCCCATGGCAGTGTCGCCCTTATCGCCCTCTCGCTTCCCGGCCTTAGACGTGGAAAGTAGATCCAGGCAGATTGGCCCACAGACTAAAGATGAGGTAGACCGATCTCGCTGGCTGCTCACAACCAGTCTCCGTTTCCCAAAATTGAACTGCTTTTCTGGCAACATGTCTGAACAAAAACGGTATGGATTGGATTTGAGGTTAGCACACTGATTAGTAAACAAGTTCTGTGAGCTGTTTGTATGTTTCCCCTAACCAATTTGTAATGCAGTGTGATTAAATTCAAATTAGCAAAAGTATTTCATATAAAAGTGCTTGGCTTTTGGGAAATTGATATACAAACAAACACGTTCATCATTGTCGACCGTGTGATTTTGACGGTTGTNAAGTGCTTGGCTTTTGGGAAATTGATATACAAACAAACACGTTCATCATTGTCGACCGTGTGATTTTGACGGTTGTATCGACTTTGCTCGTTCCAAATACTTGCTTTCTACACAGAAGGAAACAAAAAGGGAAGTGAACTGAACATACAGATGTGTAAACTGCATATATATATATATATATATATATATTGTCAGTCACCTCTGCAATAAAACGTCGTAGATATGACCAAGCATGTAANAAGTGCTTGGCTTTTGGGAAATTGATATACAAACAAACACGTTCATCATTGTCGACCGTGTGATTTTGACGGTTGTGTCGACTTTGCTCGTTCCAAATACTTGCTTTCTACACAGAAGGAAACAAAAAGGGAAGTGAACTGAACATACAGATGTGTAAACTGCATATATATATTGTCAGTCACCTCTGCAATAAAACGTCGTAGATATGACCAAGCATGTAATTCACACTCCGAACGTTNATATATATATTGTCAGTCACCTCTGCAATAAAACGTCGTAGATATGACCAAGCATGTAATTCACACTCCGAACGTTATAACACAGGCCGTACCAACCAGAGAAGCGAACAAACAATACGTCGTTTAAGGTGGGTCAATGTTGGGTACATGCGCAGAAGACGATAAGCGGCCTATCTCGTATTTAGTGCATGGACGAGCCCTTAACGGTAGATCCCCCGTGCAACACTGACCCCGCGTCGATCACCTGATCACAGTCTCGACCGTAGACTGTAGTAGTAGATGTGAGGTCTGTCGCACCGCGCGAGGCGGCCGCGCAACGAGGTCATTTGCAGGATGCTTGTCGTTAGCTCTACTTGCAGCCGCGCCGCTGTTGTTATATATCTTTNCTCCTCTGCGCATCTCGCCTCGTTCCAATCTCTTTATTATTTCTTCCCGCGGCGATGACGGCCAAGTTTTTCTCCCGGCTCACCCACGTGCTGCCCGCGGGAAGTGGCCATTTATTCGCAGAGTTACTGGCTAACTGGTCGTTGCCTACCTCCCCCCTCCCCCAACACAATACTCTCCGCTGCCCGAAAACGGGGGCCTTTCATAGCCGCGATTTTGCTTATTTCGCCAATGCTGATATTTCGGCCTCGGAGGAATCTTTCCGCGGGCCACAGCCAGGCCCGCGTTTATTGATCAGGGTGGCTATCAACAAGGGAAACTGGGAAAAACCTGACAAATTCAGGGAATTTTACATTTCTGGAAAAGTCTGGTAAACGCTAGGGAATTTGCTATAGGCTGTTCACGATAAAGTGAGCACTTTTGAGGCCCTGGTTACTTTTTCCTTTCAGCCATTTTTTTTATCCTTTAATCACCGTTTTAAAATAAATATTTCCACGTAAGTAATAAACACAGTGTGTGTACTCCACCGCACTCGGAAGTTAACGTCTAAGGCTGAAATAAAATATATTTATTGACTATTGTTCCAAATGAGAGGACTTTCAAAAGTGCACACTTTACCGTGAATAGCCTATGCAAAGATACTGCTAGCCACGCTGTCGAGAGCGTAGAGCGGCAGTTCCTCGGGTCCTCCAGCCAACCCCGCCTCTTCCTTCCCACGTGACGGAGAAACAAAGTGTTATCTTTTTTTTTTTTTTTCCTTCCAACCGGACAGTTCGAATATAGCAATCTGGTATCTTGTCCCCGAGCGAGGTAGCGATGCGGTGAACCATCGGACTTGCATTAGGAAGCACACGGGATGCATTCCCTGTCTGACCATCCTGGTTTCTATTTTACTACATTATTTTCCGTAATCGCTCCAGGAGAATGCTGTGATTGTTCCTTGGTACAGGCCATTTCGGATCCCTTCCCCGTCTCTGCTTGTCTTAATCAACTTGCGCCGGTTCGTAACTGCCTCACAGTTTTTAATGAACAGAGCCATCATGTTTGGCACGTGTTCCGAACATAACTTTTGCTTTACTTTGTTTCTTCCAAACGAACGTAAAATGTACGTACGCGTCGTAACCAAACTCCTCAAGGACTTGGTTTCTTAGACAAACTGTATTATCATTTTACCCAAGTTTAATCACCTGAAAGTGTAAAAAACGATCACAGTTTGTGGATGCCAACTTAATTATTTATTTGCATCCATTTTTTGTGAGTTCTCAAAAACTGATTGATTTTAAAATTGGTGAGTAGCAAGTTTAACGACCTCGATTTTTTTTAAAAATAGCTTTTATTTTAAATAAATTGTTGTTGATATTTTGGAAATTTATTGACTAGGTGAGTAATAATCTCATTTCAGAATGAGCACTTAGTTTCCAGCGGAACCGATCAATGTCGTGTTCCGCACACTTCCTTAAACCGTCATAATTCACTCATCCCGTCGTGCTGTTATCTACCGCTTTCGGCTTGCAGTTTCAAGGTAACTTACTTTATTGGTCTGTGAGCTAGTGTAAATCGTTACAAGTGTAGCACCTCAAAATTTACTCAGCATACTGTTAACTGTCTGTTGTATGTAAATGTGATGAATTATCCTTTCTGATTTTTCCACCATTAATTTGGGGGGCTCACCAAGTAGGCCTGTGTAGCACATCGAGCTCTTCCAGACTGAATTCCGCTGTGGCCATTTCATGAGAAAATAGTGCGTGGAATGTCCTTACTTAAGTAACCAGGCTCTCACCAATTATTTTTGCCTTCCGTTTCAGTAATCTTTCATCTAATTACATGTTTAATACAGTTCAATCGCGTCGGAGGCCTGAACGTTCATGGCTTGCGTCTATTCCTGAACATGACCCAGTTTAAACACTGATTATCAGCTTGTTCGCTTTCCGCTAGAAATCAGGAGATTTCGTCTTCTTTACGCCTAGCTGTACATAACCTTACGGCGTAAAACGTGGGCTGTGTCCAATTTCAGTACCACGTGTCCTCGTCCACGTGGCCTTGATCCCTTCGTGTGTAATTACCTCGTGTTACCTTCCTGACAAAGTGTTTGTTTGCGTATTCGCAGGCGCTTGTTCGCTTCCATCGCGATTTTCGTTCTGTCGAATTTTACTCTCTTGTGACGTCCATGTTTTCCGCGGCCGCGTAAAGTTGTAAACGCCGACGGACACAACCTTGAACGGTTACGTGACGATGGAAGGTCGCCGTGTCTGCCACATTTTCAGTGGCGTAACGTAACGTAACTTAACTTAACGCCGAGCAAGAAAAGTTTCCACCTGGTCGTGAGCGCGGCAAGGTCGTGGTACAGCGAACCCCAGAAGTTTGTTGACCTTTGGACTTCCACTTTACTATGTGGGTTAACGCTATTAACAACATCGTTCAGATTATTCATAGTAATTTCTGTACGTTGTGTTGTTTCTTACCAGCATTAGGTATAATAACTAAAGTAAAGATTTTTTTTTTTTTCCATAGCTGTAGCTTGTGCAGATGAAAATCGTCAAACCGATATAGAAAATTTATGTGCACATCTATGTTCATAGTCGCGGAAAAGCTACAGAAAAATCACTTGTTCTTGTGTGTATAGTTCATCGGTTACTTCTAACTTCTCTGAAGCCCTGCTAAAGTTATACTTTCAGGCTTCTTCTCCTACTCATGTAGGCCTAAATTAAGCTTAACCAAGCCTAGAAAGTTACACTAAAGGGATAACGCACCGCATTTGTGTGCACTCAGTTTATTTAGTTCCATTTTTCATGAGAACTACTAGGCATTGCCAACACACCCGTTTGTCACTGTTTTTATTCATTTCAGTAATAAACGAAATAAATAATTAATCAGTAAAATATAAGTAAAAGTTTAATTTAACCAAAAAGTAGATACGAAACTCTTGTGATGCAGGACGTAGTCAGGAAACAACCAATCACGTAATACATGAGGCGATTTCTGAAATGTTTGATCCAGAAAGTGTGATGATTCTGTGTATAGACCATAGCTACGATTGTAATTGGCAAAGCATTTGTTAGGTCGGTTGGATTGTGATCGGCCGCAAGAAATCTGCCCATGTCACGTGTACATGAAACATGTTGTCGGCCGTGTTGCCGCGATGGCAAGCGCCCCTGGCCGTCGTGTTGTGGGGGAGGTCGTGCAACTCTCCCACGACGGAAGTTTGGTCCTGCGCTAAACAGTGATCAGATGTTGACATCTGGTGGTATCTGCGCGGAGTCACGTGGTACGCTCGCTTTGTTGTTTAGCCCTGGCCTTCGTCTCTCAAAGTTCGGCTCGTCGCCTTTGTTCTTGTATTTGTTTTAGTGGAAGGCAGATCTTTCCAACTAGGAAACTGACTCCAGTTAAGAAGCCTCCCTAGTTATCGTATGAGCCTCGCTGTAAGTATTTGTGTTCATTTTAATCTTTAAAAAAACTATTGAATATTTCAAGTAAATATTTTTTCCAGGATATGAATAAAAGCCGATATTTTGTAGTCTATTCGTGAATTTGGTTATTGAAACACACATAAATGTGGTCGTTGAAAAGTGTCAAAGTTAGTAAAAATCGCTGTAAGTAGACCTTCCTATATTTACTCCTGTGCAGAACAGTGCTTTAAACTGTAGTGACTTTGCTATATCTTCCCTGAACAGATTGCTGTACTAAAACCATATAGCAACCGTTTAAAATTCTGAGGAAACAGAATACGCGCGAAACTTCCTTATATCCGCATGTGACCTTGAGACGTTTACTATTGTTTGCTAGGGAAGCCCCACTATCTGGTTTGAGGTATTTTGCGGCGTCCTAAGCCTATAGGCTATTCACGGTAAAGTGAGCACTTCTTGAAGCCCCTCTCGTTTGGAATAATAGCTAGTAAATATATTTCATTGTAGCCTTAGAAGTTAACTTTTGAGTCCGGTGAAATATACCTATACACCGTGTTTCTTATATACATGGCAACATTTATTTTTAAAAGCGGAGGAAGGATAAAACATGGTTGTTAGGATAAAAAGTAACTAGGGCCTCAAGAGTGCTCACTTTACCGTGAACAGCGTATAGAAGCGTTGAGCGCGAAGAATGTCTTTCTTAAATGCTATTCGTAAGCAGACGCCGATAAAAAATACTAAATAGTTTTTAAATGTCAACTACACAACTGAAGCTCTTCGCTGTGTTTGGAGGCCTGGATAGACGGAACTCTTTTATTAATTAATTTTTTATTTGTACTTTTTAAGAAGAAATTGTTAATTCGTACAAAGAAATTTAGGTCATCACATAACCTTTTAAGATTAATTTAAAAAAAACAGTAATCGAAATCGTATGCTAGGTTACGCAAATAATCACGTTAACGTGTTCAGACCGGTCCTTTATCTTTAATGACGCAACGAAATAAGCCCGACCACAACAGTTTGTGGTAACCTGTGTTTTCACATTGCGTGGAAGTGTCGCGAGTAAGAATTAGCAGAGAAACCGCTTCCGAAAACCAAATCAGATTGAACTATATTGAGGTTGATGTGGTTCGATTGTGATAGTTCGAGACCATGCTGTAGCAACAAAGCGAATCGTTGGCTAGATGTTGGTTTGCTGAAACACTGTAGTCATTACAGATAATTTCTGCTTATGCGAAAACTATTTTTATGTTAAAAAAAAAAAAACAGAATTTGTAAAGCTACAAAATAGTGCTAGTAGGGTAGTTAAGTTATGATTAAAATATATTGTACTGTATGCACAGTAAGGAGCTAATGCGTGTTACATTGCTGTGCTGAATAATGCTTTACTGTGGTATCTTTACATTTGAATAGTATTGCGAAAATTTGCTACGTTGGCTATATGAAGTTAATCAGTGGCCTGATCTTTATGGATCGTCGTTGCACAGCTGACAGCTGAGTTCATCCTCTGTGTTTGAAGCTGCTTTGTCTGGACTCAGCGGGATTCTTGAGTTGTTTTACGTGGCTACGTAACTGCAGAAGCTGAAGGACGTAGTGCGTAATCTGTCTTCGTAATGCGTGAAGTTATACTTTCCGCACAATCCTTCTTGTATTCTCAGCTCCCGCGCGCGAATATCATTCCAGAAGTCACATAGTCGAATCATCTTTTTTTTTTTTTTTTTAAAGAAACGTTCCATTCGAATATGTCCACGTATATTGTATTCACAGATAGTTAATATAATAACCGCATTCCATCACGCTTGACTGGCCTGTTTCCTTTCGAAATCTGCCCGTGTTGCGCAGCGAATTCAAGTGTGGACTTTTTTTTCCCCTGCCGTTTGCCGAAGGGCGCTCATCAGTCCCGTTGACGCGGCGGGGTCACGTTCTTTGCGAGGGTCACGCGCACGAGGTGAGCGTGGTGAGTATACCGACGACTGCCACGCGGAGCGGATTCTTTGATCGGCGGTGCATCAAAGCGGCGCGCGTGGAGTGACGTCATACCTGACGTCACAGCTGGGGTGGTGCCTGTCGAACAGCTCGCTGTGGATGAACCCTTGCTTGGTGCCTTGTCAGTCAGGCGCGTCCCGGGGCGATCCGTCTTTAGATGGCCCTTCTCGCCCGCGAGAGCGGAGATCAAAGAGACTGACCCGGATTCTCTCTCCGATCGGCTGAAATTTCAACCTTGTGGGGAAACCTTCCATCGGAAATTGCTCACGACTAATTACAAAAAACGTGTATGAAAACGGTGAGCAGGGGGCCAAACCTTCCATATAACCACCCATGAAAGCGGTGATGCAAGCCTGCGAGGAGTCTTTTAAGAATTCATCCATCGTAGCACACGGGCTTTAGTCTCGGAGGAGGGGAGCATTGGTAAACATCCTAACAAGGGGAGGGAGGGTGCGTGCGTGTGCAGCGCTGGTCGTGCCATCAGCTGCCTCGCAAACTGCAGGTGGTGTGTCGTCATCGCCGAGGACTGGAGACCTGACGTTCGTGGGAGGGCGCGTGTGCTGTTGCCGCGGAGAGCGCGAGGTGACTGTAGTAGCTGTGTACGAGGAGAGCGAGGCGACGCCGTCGCTCCCCTCCGTCGTTAATTACGGCAG
>NQII01002237.1:277701-294618 GCA_002778355.1 Clitarchus hookeri | reverse complement strand
AGGCGGACAAAGGAATGGCTGAGTTCACAGCAGCTGCCGGGGAAGAGAGGACTGCCTGCCGCCTGCAACGGCCGTGTCCTGCGCACGCTACCTCGCCGACCCCATTTCACACGCTGTCCGAATTTGCGTCCCTCCCCCCTCCCCCATGGAAATTAACGAAAACTGGAAAATAAAAGGGTTTCGTGGTGAAGGTGGTAGTGTTTGCTGGAGTTGTCGTAATGCATTGAGTTGTAGTGATGCAAGCTGTTCACGGTAAACAGAGCACTGTTGAAAACCCCACGTAATTTATACTTGTATGCGCATTGTGTATTCTTCCACCATTTATAAAAAAAAAACATTGCCAAGGGCGCTCACTTTATTCATATTTCGGCCAAATGAAACTGTAAAATTATTACAAACTTGCCGATTATTACCCACAAAGCATAAGAAATTACTGCAGTGTTCATATTTTCGATATTTCGCGTGTCTGACGTTGTAGTGTTGTATCCTTGTTCAGTTGTTTCGCCATTTTTTCAAACAGCTTAGGTGTTCGGGGGCCAATAGAAATAATCAAGGGGGAAAGTTCGGCAGAATATTTATTAGTGTAGTTGATTTAAATTAATCAATATATTTTTTGTGCAATTTTTTTAAATTTTGTTTGCAAGTTACTACTTTTAATACCCAATTTCCAGGGTCGCGTCTCTATATTTACGTTAGGTCGTTTTCCATAACGAATCATTTCCAGAAGTTTGTATCTGGAGTTTAGGATACACCTGTACTCGTCAGTTTGGATTCTGTATGAATTTTGAAGACTGAAAACAGCAAGTACAGACTAACTTGTGCCAGGATACCTAACTCATGGGAAAAGTTCGTACCACGCATGAAAGGTAATAATTGTATTGCAGGAACCTACTTATTCAACTGATATGCTTGTTTTTTTGTCATTTAAAATATATTGATATGCACAGTTGTCTTGAAAACGTCATGGTTAAAAAAAAAATATATGTGTTTAAATGTATTTGTTAACTCTTAGGAAGCAGTACTGTGCTTTAGATTTTATTTTAACCCCGTGATTCGAATGAGTTAAATTTATTCGTAATCATTCACAGCTGCTGATTTACATTTTTGGGGGGGGGGTTAGGTCCTCCTCCCGTCTCTAATGAGTTGCGTCTGTGTTTTTCTTCTCGCGTAATTACGGGTCGATACTTTCCAGAAACGGACTGTACCCATATATTATACGTAATATTAAATTGTGCTACAGATTTCAGGCTGATAGTTTCTCTATTCCGTCGTAATAATGCATTTCCGCTGTTTAATGGCAGCAGGACTTATATTCTCTAGTTTCTAAATGTGCTCTCATTCATCCATATGGAATACTATTGAAGTTATATTCCGTTCTCTTATAATTACGACAAACTTTCGACGTGTAATTACTCACCGAGTAGTTATTTGTGGAGGTTTTTCTTCCCGGTGGCGGTAGCAGTTAGATCAATTACAAGGTAATGTTTCTCTCGTCTGCAGCACGGGAATGGTGTAAGGCAGAGGGAAAATAACGGACGGAAAAGGACGTAGGAAACAAGAGAAATCGAAGAGAACATGGCTGACAACAGAGGCAACGACACGCAACGTTCCGCAACTTTTCTGTAAAAAAATCCAGCCGTTCGTAGTCGCTAAAAAACACGTCGTGATATTGTTTAAAAACGTGCTTTCCTGACTGCATTAATTTTTCACCGAAAAATTTACATAGGCGTTATGTTTGGGCTTTTGATAGATAAGTACAGGGAACTTGTGTTATTTTAGGAATTAGATTTATTTAAACCTGGTAAAGAACTTTCCTGGTTCAGAAACATCGTTTTTATTATTAAGAGAGGGAACGAAACGCTGTAATACATTGAAGAGCCAAAAAACTGGTACACCTGCCTAATATCGTGTAGGGACCCCCCGAGCACGCAGAAGTGCCGCAAGACGACGTGGCATGGACTTGACTAATGTCTGAAGGTATGCAGGAGGCAATTCACACCATGAATCCTGCAGGGCAGTCCACAAATCCAATCTGCGCCAATTTGAGAAAGGGTTGCACGTCTGTCACGTTTAATGATTCTCGTCAGTCGTCGTTTGTCCCGTTCTTTCACTATCTTTTTCCGGCCGCAGCGATGTTGAAGATTTGATGTTTTACCGGATTCCCGATATTCACGGTACACTCGTGAAATGGTCGTACGCGAACATCCAAGTATGTTATCGCTGCCTCGGAGATGCTATGTCCCATCTCTCGTGCGCCGACTATAACACCACGTTCAAACTCACTTAAATCTTGATAACCTGCTATTGTAGCACAAGTAACCGATCTAGCTGCCGACCGCATCGCGTTACTCTGGTTCCATACCTCTGTTATTTGCATACGCACGCTTATGTCAGTTTTTTTGGCTCTTCAGTGTAAATCGAACTGACCTCATGTCCACTGTCTCTAGTAAGCGGCATATGACGACACATTTCACAGATTCTGCCGACCCCACAATAGTTTAATTTCTGAAACAAAATTTTGTGAGATGCGAAAGAAAAAGTCAGTGGAATGTATGCTGTGTTGCATACTATAGATATTCCGCACTGTTAGAAAAATGGTCGTAAAATTACGGAAAGCGCCGGTTACAAAGTGTTCAGACATTACGTGAAATTACGAACTCTTCGTTTTTTTTCAATATGGGTCTCTCCGTAAATTACACATGAATCTCCGTGAATTCACGGAACGTGTCCATAAACTTGCAAGTTTTTTTTAAATGTGCTCCTTATAAAAAGGGATAACAAAGAAAGTTTTTCTCTCGTTACGTGGGTGTTCACCTAGTGTAAAAAGGACTGTACAACAATTTAAAAAAATCTGTCCGGTGAGGGAATTTATACTTCAAAGGGGGGCGGGGGATGACAGTCAAACACATTATCCACGTTTTTACAAGAAGTAGTGTTGTAAAATACGGGATTCATATAGAACGATGCATGGACCTCTCTTAGTTTCTAGTCATTTTAAAGTGTTTGCGGGTTTTTTAAATTTTTTTAATTTAACTTTTACAAACAGGGGTGAGAAAAATAATTATATTTTTGTTATGTATTTTACTATGTATACTAGAGAAATTAAAAAAGTCTAAATATTTTGTCCTGTAGTGGGCCTTGAATACGAATCAAAACATTAACACTCAATAACTCGAACTACTCACCTGCCACACCTTTACACGAAGTATTTCGTAAATGTGGATTTTAAATTAAAGAGACGAACGCGCCTCTCTTAGTTTCAAGTCGCATTAGAGCGTTTGCGCTATTTGTTTTATTTGCGGTATATAAAACGTGGTTACGAAAAAAAAAAAATTGTATTTTTGTTATGTGCGTGTTTAACTGTGTATACAGAAGGCTGTGTCCTGTAGCGCAATTAGAACAAGAATCAGTGAATTGGCATTTCATGAGTGGTTCGCCACTCACCTACTACTATTTTACAACGAAGTAGTATTGCGAAGATGGGAATTTATACGCTTCGGGTATCATCGTCATTGTTCGTGTCGCAAAATCTAGGCCATAAACATACGGAGAGCTTCAGTATTTTATATTTGTGGAGCTCATTTCCGTTATTCGTCATTGCGGAGTGCCTTTCCGTACATTACCTTCCACATCTCCTTAAAAGTTTCCGTAAATCTACAGAGATTTCTGTACGTGTGCGTATGTGAGTTGCATTGAAAGTTCGATGAAACAAAATGTATTCGTGGAGCTCAATTCTGGATAGCCGTTGTGTTGCATGAGCCCAGACAGGTCCTTATTCGTGAGGGTTGAACGTCTTCGTAAATAAGAGAGGTGAATCTGACTTCCTCATTTATTTACAATATTACAAGGAATCCGTAAGGTATATATTTTACAGTTACTATCACTCATACTACAGCCGCTGGTGCAAGTCATAAACCATTAATCAATACATTATTGCATGTGGCCATCAAATAACTAAATTATTCCGTTTAACCGAAGCTTTACCGTCCAGTTATGTGCATTAGTCAGACTTCCCCGTTGTATCAGTAGCCTGTTGTGAACCTTCCCCTTTCCACTGTGACGCCCCGGTACATGGGCAATAAACACTGCAGCACTTTTCTGGGAGCACCCCGATAACTCCACGCCAGGGCTACAGCAAAGTAACTTGGCGCCCTAGGCTCTACCCCTCCCCACCCCAATCATCCCTGTCAACCAAGCCACGGTTAGCACTCATTTCTCTTAAGGCTCAGCTTAACCTATTATGCAGAAATTATTCTTGTTCGTGTCATAATTTCAGTTTCAGGGGTATGATTGAGAATGTTGGATTACTAGTTGTTTAATAAATTTGTATCTGGTTTTCGCCGTGTGTTATTTATTGCCTACTTTTAAAGGGGCAGGAACTTACTATGTATGTTCTCGACTACTTACGACAAGCAGATACACATTTGAAATTACGCTCAAAAATACTAAACAACTCGTAACATGTAAATTTTCTGTAATCGTAAACTGTCAGTAATTACTGTGAATCCGAAATTGTGAAGCGAAAGCGAAGAATTTCTGCAAAACTGGTGAAGTCGAGCTTTAACAGTCAAAAGTCGTACTTATGAACTTTTTGGAATTCATCGTATGTACTTTCGAAACATTTCGAATGAGAATTGGTCATGCTAACAAACATTAAAAATAATAATAGAGCATACTTAAATAAATAATTAATAAGACATTTATTGCAGAAAATGGTACGTAAGTACCTGCGTATTGGGGCCGCGGCGGTGTAGTGGTTAGACTGCTCGCCTCCCACCTAGGCGAACCGGATTCGGTTTCCCGGCGGTGTCGCTCCCGGATTTTCGCACGTAGGAATCGTGCCGGACGATGCCGCTGGTCGGCGAGTTTTCTCGGGGATCTTCCGTTTCCCCCGCCCTTTCACTCCGGCCCACTGTGGTAAAGTGTCCAGTCTCTCCCCCGATGGCCGCGCACCGCGTCGTCGCTCGTCGTCTGCCGTCTTCGCACGCACCTGGCGCTAGAGCTGATGACCAGAACTCGCGTGGCTGCTCCCAGGTCGTCGGCTATTGCGCCAGTCTGGAGTGACGGTTCCGGCGAGATGTCGCATCCAGCAAGGGACGACGATCTCGTCTGTTGCATTCCCGTTAGCTAACTTAGCGTGACGGCTGGCCGAGTCATCAACCCGACTACACCACTTGGAAGACTGCGACCCCGGCATCCCGGCTCTGCCTGCGCGACCGCGTTTCCGTAGATAAGAAGTTACTCTGAATGGGATCGATTCCCAAGCCACTGTTGCGTTATTTGATGTCGTTGCGTGATTACGCGACGGATAGGCGCACGGAATATGATGGCGCCATCATTTCAAGCACTGCTGAACGAGAGGTTAGTTTTTAATGCTGGTTGTTAGTTTTAGGATTTAAACTAGCTTGAACAAAAATTTTATTTTGGTTTTCCGTAACTTCAAACGTTAAAATAATGAGAGACGTTTTGATCTGTTCTGCTAGTATTTTTCGAATCGCCCATCAGGGTAAAAGGAAATAATGTTAGGTTTAGAACCAGTTTGCAGTATATGGTGTCCACGCACAGTTTGCGTCCTGCTGTGAACAGACTCCGGGGCATTGTCAAGATACTGGCCGGGCAGTGCAGTGTTGGTGGGCCTGTTTGGAATCTCGGGCCAACCGCCAGTCCCCCTCTCCATCTAACAACACTAAGAGTTGTGTGTAAGCCGATAGTAAGTGCATTTAGAAGGAGGCCGCGTGCACTATGAGCGAGCCAAGTTGCTGCCGTAAATCAGTTTGACGACGACTGGGAATTGCTACAATCCCCCCGCCCCTGTTTCTTCTTCAGCCCCTTTCCGACGTCAGTCAAGTGCTGTCGCTCTCTCTCTCTCTCTCTCTCTCTCTCTCTTTGTTTGAGTGCCGCCGCTCTTCTGGCCGGGTTTCGCAATAACGGCGCATGCGTCCCCCATCCCAGAACATCTGGACCGCGTTTCCCACTTCTCGTTCCCCTCCACTGTCTTGGTGACTCCTTGGAAAGACCGGAGAACCTCTGCTGCTATGCCCAGTTGCCTTATGGATCCCGCCTACTTGTCGCTTGAACTGCGTTGCCTACTGTTCCAAATACGCGTTTTCCCACGAAACTATTAATCAAGCGTCCAATGTGCTGATCTNCCCCCCCCCGGTGTTATGCATGAAGGCTTATCAAGGAACGGCTTACAAACTAACCTATGACCTAACTTTAACACCCATGCCTTACCTGGGATTCGAACCTAGAAACTCTCGCGCCCCTGATCTACGAGAAGCACACACATCAGACGAGGGCTGTTGAGTTCTTTCAAGACGTCACGCACAATAAAGACACAATTTCATAATACTCCAAAATGGCCAAAAAAACTGCTTTTTCAAAGCGTCGCGTCGCAAAATATTCGCGTCACATGCATGCAAAACAACTCTGAGGGTCGTGCATTGAACCTTATTGCAGACTTTCCACTAGTGAAATACTAGTAGGGTCATTGCTTGGCACTCCCATACGTACACGCTTCACGACACGTCAGTTCAGAGTCTTGCGCTTAGCGGTGATGGCGCACTTGATGCGCGTAGCAGTATCGTCCTTACCGCTCTCAAGACCTCGATGTTAATAGCCGGCGTAACTCTCTTTACTCACTCACTCACAGCTCCTGCGCTTCTCGCCCCCAAAAGCGGAATAAATCTCCAGGCAGGCGGGAGCCTTAATAACGCTTGTTTGAAACTTCAAGTGTACCCGTCTGATAATATACATTATGCTCTTGAACTAACGTAAATCCTTAACTTTTGTCGAATCAGTATGAAGTAATTAGTATAGCATCATTTTTAAACTGTTGTCAGTTTCCTGCCGTTCCACAGTCAGAGATCGCGTGAATAAATTAAGCGACTACATTGAAAGCATTTGTAAAATGTTAACGTCCTATAAAAAGTAATATTTTTAGTTATGACACATGACAGGAAAATTCAATGTGGAGCTTGAGACCGTAACGGCGGTACGTCCGAAGCTAAGGGCGAAACTGAAAAGTGGCTCAAATGCCCTATCGCCCTACGCGCACGATATTTGAACTGGCATGTTGTCTTGTTATGCCTGGCCTTACCTTAAAATGATTTCTACCGACATTTCATGCCCCATGACAAGGGGCAGGAAAATGTCGCGTTTTAAACGACCTGTGTGCCAGATTTCACTGTCCCGCGAATTTTCGACCCTAAGCCGTCTGTTGATTGGCTGCCGCCCCAGTGTGTAGCCAGTTTTACCGCAGACCAGGTGGCGCTGGATTCGGTGTTTCTTTTCTTACAGGTCTGCCATTGGCTCCGAGTTCACGCGGGCGTGACTAACAAACTGCGATCCAATCGCAAACGTAACAGAAATGTACGCGCGTTTGAAGTCTAGCTTGTTCGAAAATAATTAAATTTTCCAGTACCTACCTATGACCTATTGGAAACATATTTCAGCCATATTTGCTCTTGAAATAAAATGCACTAGAGAGGCGTTTCATGTTTTTAAATGTCATCCATAGCCATATTTTCAGCCCGTAGGTTATACTCGCTCCATACTGTTCTTGTAGCTACCGTATCCGAGTAAAGAATTTCTGACAAAGCTCGTGGTTTTGAATTCTTTTTTTTATCTATCGAGGTTGTCCGCTGCTGCTGTTAGCACATCAAGCGAAGTCAGGAATTTATGTGGCAATTAAAATAATTGTTACGATAACATCACCTAAACCACTTACGCAGTACGGGTTATTTTTTTAATGACGTGTTCCGGAATGTGTTTTACGTGCCCAGTTTGTTATTGCGTGCTCAACTAACCCATCTGAGAACAGAATGATTTATGGTGAATTAAAATTACTTTAAAAAAAACCGTTCCTGAAATAATGCACCGGAAGAAGGTGCCTGCAACTTGTAAGGAAGCTTATTCGTTGTTAACGTAGCTTTTTCAAAATTATTTATTATTAATAGCTTTATTGGATACTTGTTTTATGCAAAAGCGATGGTACTATGGTTCGCGCACATGATTCCAAAATAAATCATGCAAAAATGTAGTAGGTTGCAAAATGGCAGTCGGCAGAAATGCGGGATGCAGGTNCACGTGGCACGCGCATGCGCGAGACTTCGCATGATGCAGCGGTTACTGAGTATGGGAGGAGGGAGGGTAGGCGAAATCTCTGATTAGTGCGTGTTTTCACAGTCCCGAACTTGGGTGAAAGCAGTTGACTTTACTCATGTATCTTCCACGCAGTAGCTAAAGAATGTTGGCGCACGCATCCTTCGATTAGGCGAAAGAAAAGTAACCCGCCTAAGGGAAAATGTGAAGTGTCAATAATACAAAAAATGAATTTAAGTTGTTACGTTAAATAATTGCCAAGTTTAAGTGAAGTACTCGTTATTAAATTAAAGAAGTTCTGAGAAAAAAAAATCAAGCAAAAGCGACGTGTACGATGGCTCGCGCTCTTGTTGCCCACGTACTTCAATTTATTTCGAAAATGTATTTAAATATTCTTCCGCGCTGTAGATGTAGAGCCCTGTAAAGCACAAATATTTTTAAAGATAGCAACAGCGAAGCGTATTATAACAGTGTAATAATAGTGATACCTACAAAATTGGCGTGAATTTTGTTTGAAATTAAAGGCAAATAGGCGCGTGTGGTAGTAATGAGAATTGACGTTGACACATTGCATTAATGTTCTGTAGGGATAACTCTGTCTATGTTTGCCAAACTTGTAAGTCTGGCCACCATAGTTTTAGTATAAAGTGGTTGATATTACACCCGCATATACTGCGAACGACAGTGCAGTTTTCTGCTTGCTCCGGCTGAGTGTGTCCCACTTCCGTCTTGCACCTGATAAGGCTGTGCAAACTCAGTACTCGTTAGTACCTGGGATCGAACTCGGCACCCCGCGGACAGGAGGTAGTCGCCCTCCAGACTAAGCCACCGGTAGTGTTGGGATTATCCTGCAAGCCAGGGTCGACGTGGATAAGCTTGTTTGGAGCATAGGCTAAATATGAAGTCACGTTGTCCACAGTGATGAACGTGTTCCTTAACGTTTGAAATTTTAACAGGGCCCACCCTTTTAAATGAATAAATTGCTTTGTCCTATTTTACTATGTCCATGTTGCATTTGTTGACTGTTATTAAAAATGAGAAGGCTTTGAAAAGTGCTCACTTTACCGTGAATAGCCTATAGTTGGCAATACGCCGGCGGTCGCTAGGTTGGAAGTAGCGTCGTGGTACCGCGGACGGAGTGTACTGTACTTGTCGTGGTACCGCGGACGGAATGTACCGTACTTGTCGTGGTACCGCGGACGGAGTGTACTGTACTTGTGGTACCGCGGACGGAGTGTACTGTACTTGTCGTGGTACCGCGGACGGAGTGTACCGTACTTGTCGTGGTACCGCGGACGGAGTGTACCGTACTTGTCGTGGTACCGCGGACGGAGTGTACCGTACTGGTCGTGGTACCGCGGACGGAGTGCACCGTACTTGTCCCGGCGGAGCGTTGTTTGGCCTCGTCGTGACGTCATTGTNGGTCGTGGTACCGCGGACGGAGTGCACCGTACTTGTCCCGGCGGAGCGTTGTTTGGCCTCGTCGTGACGTCATTGTAGCGAGGCCAACGACACCTCTAGTGAAGGAGTGTCGCAGCGTCCGCCAGATGTCGTCGCTGGCAGCGCGGATATACGCCGATCGCTGCTTCTATCTGCATATATTTCAACGGGCACACCAACTGGCATGCGCGTAGTAAAGTTGGCGACGACGGAAGGATTATAGTTCCATGTTCAAACTTTGATTTAAAAGTGTTAGGCAAACCTTTGTGAATACTGAATTTGCTTTCCGTTTTTAATGCTTATACGCGTAAGAATTAGGTGTATAGATTTTTAATTGTTACTTTTCTAATAACGTCACTGTTTCGCTTGCCCGACGCATGACTAAAAGTGATGAGGCGCGGTGCAGTGTTAATTTTACACGCAGTGGAAGAATGAACGATGTCCGCACTAGTGGATATTATTCAGGGCTTTCTGAAGTGCTCAGTCTACAGTGAACAGCATATACCAACACTTGATCTCGCACGTTGGGGCGTGATTGTTCTTCACTTTGCAGCTTATCGGGAGTAGCAGTTACGCCAGTAACTGGTGACCAGGGCACTACACTGGGTGCTGTGTCGACTTCCACCACGTGAATCTGCTCCCGATAGACGGGGAAATGAGTGAGAATCATAGTTCTGGTCAGCACGTCTTGTAATGTTGCTCACAAGCAAGAAGGGTTTAATTGGATTTCTGATCAGTTTTGTGGTCGAGGGTACATGCTGTATATTCATACTTAACCATACTCGATGCCGTATGTCTTACGTTTTTTTTTTCTTAGGTTTCTTCGTTTACTTTTGTTTGGCTACGTAATTGTAATTGGAAAGGGCTTGTTAATGTCCCCCGGTGTTATGCCTGAAGGCTCATCAGGGGACGACTTACAAATTAACTAGCTATCTAACTCTAACGAACAGCCATACCTTACCTAGGATTCGGACCCATAACCTCCCGCGTCCCAGACCGGCGGCGCATCAACCGACTGCGCCACGGGAGGTCGACGGTTACGTAATAAAAAGAGGTACTTCGGAGTGCTGTTGTTGGGTTCCTAGACTCTCGCGTAAACAAAGTAGTAAGGCTTTCAAACTAATATTTTATTGTAGGTCTAGTATTTTGGGATATCGCTTCCAAACATAAAGCACTTTGCACTCATTGAAGGTCATAGTCGTGCTACAAGAGAGCAAGTAGGAGTAAATTAATGAGAGTTTGTGATTTATGTTTTTGTTAAGTCTATAATTCTTAAATTTACCTGCAATTTTCAGACTATTGCAATTTTTGCAAAGAACTTTATGTAGTGATGTGGTCCGGCCAAAAATGAACAATGTTCTTTTGGTTTGAAAGCGATATCGTGAAAGGTAGCTGAGAGACGCATAAAATCATTTAACATGTGAAACCCTATCCTTTTACTCGGAAAGTCCCGCACTAGGTAACACCCTTAAATGCCTTCTATTTGCCTTCTTTATACTAAATTATGATAGCTTTGTTGCATAAGAAGCGCCACCTAGTAATACTAGGGGCCTTATTGACCCGACTCCTGCCATCTGTGCTGCCTTGTGAAAGTGTTGGGAAATACAGCACTGTAATAAAAATATGCACGCAAACAGTGGTACAAAGCGTGCGCTCACGGCAGAGGTCAAGGTAGAGGTCACGAATCCGCCGCACTACAAACAACTTAAATGCAGGTCCAGTTTCTTTTGTGTGTGTTTGTTAACCGCGACATTTGTGGAAGGTTCTTGGAAATCGGGACTTTGTGCTGCGCAACGTGACATTGAGTTGGTCTTCAAATGATACATCCAGAGCGTTGCCCAGGTGATGAATGCGAAAATACAATTAAGTGTTAAATTTTCAGATGAATATATGGAAAGATTGTAATTACCTCGTAACAATGAAATAACTAAGCGGGCCCTATGGGGGTTCGGACCTTGACCATATTGAGGCCATCTGCGTACCTGCAAAAGGGAAGGGGGAAGTGGTTCCATATTGCGGCGCCCCTGATTGGCACATGACATTTTAATGAAGTCCAGTCATGTCAGCCTCCTTTGAGTCTTGTAATAGAGGATAGCAGCAGGAAATTAGCCATGCATGGGATATCAAAGATTAATACAGGAACCTAACATATCAGAGAGTAATTAATTTTAAACAAACTCGAAGACGAAATTTTAAAATTACGTTAATAAAATACATGCAATAAGGAACTGGACGACCGGTCATTTTCTCATTACTTTTCTGAACTAAGGAAAAATAAAATTGGGTGGTGTTTGGAATTTCTTGGAGGGGGGTGGGGGGGTCTCTGTGGGCATGACAGGTCGTGCTAACCGCTACTTCATAACGCGCTTCGCATATTGACGTCTTTGATGGTTTATAGTTACGCGCATCAGGGACGGCAGGCAACGGGCAATCATCAATGAGATGGATTCCGAACTACGTGTCTTGGTGTTCGAATTCAGAGCCGCGCCGATTTGCAGCTCTGCTTATTGTCGCTCGAGCTGTAGTGATCACGGACACGTTGGCTTTTTTTTTCTCTCTCTTTGGCAGCAGCTGCTACGCGTGTTTGCTGAAATCCACGAGTTAATAAGATTAACATTTCCTGGTGCAGCTTCTAAAGTTTCCCAGAACAATGAAATTAGTAGGAATGGATTATAATTTAGGGATGCGTATTCTGCTGAAGGAGACAATAAAACTGCTGTACAGTTATTTTTTTTTATGGAGTAGGCTATGAGATTGTGGGAACGTTTTTTTGGCAACTTATTTTATACACAGATAACAAGTCGAGGTCCCGGTCTGACGTAACATAAAAGAAGGGAAGAAGAAGAAGAGACGTAAACCAAGAGTACCAACGTACGACATTTATGGTATTTTTTTTAGAAATTAATTTTGTTATATCCACGAATAAAATAACACTAACATTTTCGAACAGGAACATACGTTAACTTTAAAGACCAGATTAGCATTTTCAGTATGCTATGTTTAAAAAATAATAAAAATATATTTGAAAAATCTTGGTTTAGAGATAATATAACCTACTCGTAAAGGGTCTATTACATTATTTAGCATTCCTTATTATTATTATATTATTATATATTTGTATCTTTTGTTTTTAACTTGCTACCGCGGTATTTTTTTCCCACTTTTTCCCCCCTATGCAAATGCCGATGATGCTAGTTGTTATGGTCGACATATAAAAAGGTTTTCTATATTTATCTCATTTTCGTTGTCATTTATTTCGTATTTACTATTTTTAAAAAAATTCTGTTGGGCCGTTCACAGAATGTAATCTAAGAGAATTACGTTTATCTGAATATCATGCGTAACTGGTTCATTCCGAATTGTCAGATTTTCTAGGTAAAATAAGTTTTCGGCATCACTGGTGATTACGTTGACTATTAATGAGTTTTTTCATTAAAATGTTATTGCCCCCTGCGCATTATAGTATATATTTTATTTTTAATTATTTATGCATGAAAAGTTTATTTCATATGTGCCTCTATATGACACAAAAGAAAATATACATGTGTGTGGGGGAGGGTGTTATTTTATGAGAAGTGAAGCAAAGAAAATAAAACCTTAGAAATTTATTCCCTTGTGCTTTGTTCTTTCGGAAAGAAAACTTCCAAGTTTTGCATGAACTGCATTTGTTGGTAATTGGACTTGCACAGCAGCGAGTTTTATTTTAAGTTGGCGCGCAACAGCTCAAGTTATTTTGTGGTTGTCTGCCGCCTTCCAGATCTCGTCATCCTCGGTGGACCGGTCAAAAACACGTTGTCGCTGCCAAAAAGTTTTCCAACAGAATCGCGCTTTTATACATACATAGACTTGTCAACTTGTATGATTTACCCGTAAAATATACGGGAAATGACGCCATTGTACGATTGTATGGTCACATCTGGAACCTTACTGGTTTTTGGAAATATCCGGACATTAAAAATAGTTGCGCCTCGTGTTTCTATTTTTTTTTATTTCAGCATCGGGGTGTCAAGGTCTTAGAGACAGGAATATCGTTGGCCTATGCTATCTGGTTCTTTATAGGTTGCTATTAGCCAATCAGATTCGATTTTTCAGGCCTAGTTTGAACTCATTGGGCGGCTCGAGGTCTGTCTGGCAACCAATCAGTGAATTTCTTTATCGGTAGTGTGGAAAATGGCGTCTGTATTGAAATAAGTTTGTATCGGTGTCGGTAGTGAAAGAAGTTTGTGAAGTAATGGTATTAATAGTACACTTTTTTCAGTTTCTGTGCGCAATATGTGTGTTAGAGGGAAAAGAAACAACAGTGAGAATCTTCAGAGGGTGTGGAGGAGAACGGAGCGGGGTAGGCAGACTATGCTTGTGAGGTTTGAGGGAGGGGGTTGGAAAGTTCAGGAAGGGCGTGGAAGAGGAGTTTGGTCGGATAGAGGAGAAGTGAGAGAGATCGCCATCGGGCGGTAGACTAATTGCGCGTGTTGGTTATTATTATTATGCTCGTAGTTTCTAATCTCACCAAGCATTAGGCTCATATTACAGTATTGCATTTTTTTTCATAATGCATGTTTCGGGATTTAGGTTGTGGCTTCAACGTGTTTACAACATGAGCGGGAAAAAAAAACAATATTATCAAGCCTTCAGAGACGTTTATATGCAAGAGTTTCCTTATCTTGTATGGCCTGATAAGGGTAACATATTTCAATTTTGTACAGTGTGTCGTTGTGATACAAACACTAGGCATGCCGGCAAAAACGATACAAAAAATCACGACAAAACTACTGAACACATCAGCAATACAAAATGTGCTGAAGAGAATTAAAAAAAAAATTCTGAATTATTTTGTGAACACTGCAACTATCGATGAGAAGCGAGTGTTTGTTCACGTCTTTCCTGGTGGAACATAACCTGCCATTGAGTGCGGCTGATCACGTGGGACCTCTTTTCCCGCGAAATGTTTCCCACGTCGGATGTAGGCAGAACAAAAACTTCCGCTATTGTCAAAGAGGTGGCTTCAAATGCTGTGAATGAAGTTGTGACCCGCCTGCAAACTGGTCCATTTTCTCTTTCTACCGACGGCAGTAACGACTCTGATTCAAAGCTCTGCCCTCTAGTAGTAACTTGTTATGATGGAAATGCGAAAAAAAAATGGTCTCTTGCATTCCTTCATTGCCTAATTTGATATGTGATGCAACTGGCTTAAGCATAGGTAATTTGTTACTGGCCGAATTGGAACGACTTAAAAACCCTGTCATAAATATGATAGTTTTTTCTTCTGATAGTGCTGCGGTAATGCTCCACTGTACAAAATGGCGCGGCAGCTGCTCTGAAAAACAACCAAGAAAGCCTCACTGTAATGGGATGTTTGTGCCACTTGGTTAATTTGGCTGCAGAAAAGGGCGCTAATAAACTGCCCGATAAAATTGATGACATTTTAATATACGTTTATTATTATTTGGAAAAAAAGTTGTAAACTAAAAGAAAGTGGCAAAATTTCAAAATCTGCACAATACAGAAGCAAAGAAGATTCTGAAACATGTATGCACCAGGTGGTTGTCGTTGGGTATAAGTCTCACTATGTTTGTCGACCAGTGGACACCGTTATTAAGTTTCTTCAAGGATGAAGTTAGTAATCAGAGACCACACACAGTCTTCCCTCGCATCTTATCGAATCCCAAAGCAGTTAACTTTAAAAGAGAGTTGCGAATTGGGAGAGAGTTTTGGCTCAAATGTTCAGAAACTATAATTTTTTTTTAACTAACTACTCTAAAACTAAGTGTTATATGAGCCCGCGGTAGGAACGGGAGTTAAGTGCGTCTCAGGGCTAAGCCCCATACGCCTACAAGGAAGAGATTTCATGCAAGGAGACATGCATCACGGCAAAGAGGGATTGGGCTGCCATGGCCTGCTTTTGGCCATGACAACCTCCCTAAGTGTGCATATAGCTAAACTATATTTAGAAGAGAAAGGGAAAAACCGGCATAGTCACCGTAAAAACCCTTTCGACAGGAAAGAATTAAAAATTGTTTCATGCATTATCATATTTAACAGAAAATGCTACAGGAGACAGAGGGTAGGAATCATGCTCTTTATTATGATAGGAAAAAGTACTAGTAGAGAGGGGACGTGTGAACTTTCTTTCATTTTGTGCTGGGTTTAACCAGAGTGATGCTTGCGCATCACTCTGGTGGGGGGGGGGGGCGCAATTGGGCAGCCCCCCCCCGAAGAAACTACCATGTCCTTAACTGCCACCTAAATACAGTTTCTCATCAGCAGTAAAGTCAGATATTCACAAATCATCGCGTTCTTCCTCCTTCTGAAAATGCAACTACTAAGTCACTTGTGATTACAGAATCTAAGGATAAAATTGGAATCAAAAGAAAGGCAGGTGATTTTGGCCTTCCGAAAAGGTGGCTTGTACACTGTAGTGTCATCAGTTCAGAATAAACCAGAACCCTGTTTGAAAAACCAGGGGACAAATTTGAGCCGTGAAGAAAAGCTATTCATGTTTGTCTCATCACCTCTGAATAGAGCTCTGTTTGTTTTTGTTAAATGTCAAACCTTCATTCATATTTTGCGAGATATTCTTTGTAACTTGTTAGAACATTTGCTGTCAAAGTTTGTTAAGCCTACTGTTATCAAGCATAGAAATGCGCTTGAGGTTCGATACCATTGTGTTGAAAATCAAAGGCAAGATTCTGGCTTGGTTATTGGACATGAGGCTTCACAAATTGTTAATGAGCTGAAAGAAGCAGACAAGTCGTTGGAAGTCCCCGGCAGAAATATTGAGCCATGCTGCCTCTATAGACGTCCATAATTGCGAAATTGTTGCCTGTGCAGGAGTTTGTGCACTAACTGACTTCTCGATTATGTCCCATAAATGTTCGGTGGGATTCATGCCGGGTGATCTTGGTGGCCAAATCATAGCAGTTAAATTTTTTTTGTCATTTTTTTTCTTATATTCAGGACTTTTTCTCTAGTTGAGATGAGAGAGAACACATGTTTTTATTCAATTATCAATATTTACGTCATAGGCTGTTGTGACACAATATATATTATAAATTGTAAACCTTACCTTTGACTCAACCATTCCTAATTTAGGTGAGATGTAAAAGATAATTTAATTTCTTCGATTTTATATAAAAAATGAATTGTAAATTTTATAAAAACTTATAGTTAATGTATATTGTATTATTTTAGCCTGCTGAGGACCCGAGTTAGGGTCGAAATAGCCATATAAAAATAGAACATTGTTGAAAAACACGTGTTCTCTGTCAACTCAACAAGGAAAAACGCCCTAGATATATGTATGTATGTACATATGTACATACTACGTATACAGTTTTGCTAACCGAAAAATCAGTTATCCGAACCCCCCCCCCCCCC
>NQII01002237.1:251155-264607 GCA_002778355.1 Clitarchus hookeri | reverse complement strand
GCTCGATTCCTGGCAGGGTCGCTCCCGGATTTTCGCATGTGGGAATCGTACCGGACGATGCCGCTGGTCGGCGATGTTTTTCGGGGATGTGCTGTTTCCCCCGCTCTTGCATTCCGGCGCTGCTGCATACACTCACCTCACTTCACTCTCGTCGGCTGTCAAGACCTCGATGTTAAGAGCCGCCCAAATTTCTCCACTCTCCTCACGCACTGATATGCGACGTGTGTAATTGCAAGAGTGCATGCCATGTCCGTGGCCTTGGAAGTGTAGATTATTGTCCATTTAATGGAAGTGGGGTAAATTTTGACAGTTCTAAAAAAAAGTAGCGCGGCCACGATGTATCCTTCCACCACAGCTGTTTAGTCAGCGAAGAAAAGGACATTTGTAAATAAATGTTTGAGTCCAATGCACACTTGCGTTTTCCTTTCCTCGTGTTTCCTGTCATGGCAGGCACTGAAAGACTGAAGTTAGGTAACTTCTGCCCGGTAATCAATGTATAATATTATAGCTAGGTTGGCATTCCAACCTATTTTATTATTGTAATTGCCAAGTTAAGTTTGTTGGGGTTTCTGGTAATTTTATTTCCAGGGGAAAAAGGAAATATTTTGGCGGCGGGTGGTGGTGTGTGAAGAAGGAGGGGTCAGTTTAACGTATTTCGTGAGATGACATTGTTTTGAGGTTCTTACAAGTGTGTGGCATTTTGAGTTGAGTTGCATATTTTTTGATGGCGCAGTGGAAGATTTTGCTCGCACTGAAATAACATTCAAATTATAATAACTTTGAACATTTTAACTTCAATGAAAAAACCAAATACTATACATACGTCGCTGTTCGTATTCGTACAGATGCAGCAATATACACACACACTTTGACCGAAGTTAACCTTACACTCATTGAATTTATGATATAGGAAAAATAAGCAAATCATATTTACACATTACGAAAGTGCGAATTTTTCAGGCCACGTGCATTTCAATAATTATATTTATGGTTTACAAAATACGTTATTTACAAAACACGCGAACTTACTGTTTGTAAAATTTGCAACCTCTTGAAAACGTGTTTTTCTATGAAAATCCTTGCAAGTTTACTTTACTTAAATCACGTTTATTCGTCACTAGCATTAAATAATTTATTTGCAGAATCATTGAGTAAAATGAACACTGCGTACGTTTATGAAACCAACAAACTTAAACTTATATTCGTATCGCTTCATTGCGGACGGCGCGGTGGTTAAGGAAAATGGCGGGACGAGCAGTTTCACGAACCGGCAAACACGTGCCGATTAATATTACATTTCTCTCAAGAAAACTCATTACGACGGTACCAACTATGCTTAAAGAAAGCAAATAAAAATGTATTAACTACCGATAAAATATTCCAACATCAACAAGATATTCGTATAAACACTATGAGAAAAAAGCACATGCACAACGGCGTTCGCCGGGCTGGAAACTGGAAACTGGAAACATGGCTTGCCATTGGCTGGAAACGTTACTGTTCGTGTGTGTCGACTTGCTCTGTCATAATTGCTAAACATGTTTTTACAGTAAATTCCCTATAAGCAAAAAAAATTATTTTTGAAATATTGCTTTAAAAACATAATTTAAACCATAAATGTTGTAATTATAATTACAATTTAAAATTACAACCCTTAGTTCTGAGTACTAATTTCTTCCAAAGCCATCGTCAAAATCCCAACTTAACAACATGCATCTCGTAGTAATTCATCAGCTGATACAACACTTTACAAACGAGAGCTTTTACTGTTTACATGATGTGTAGGTTGGTCATATTGTCTGTAGGATTTTACCTCACTTATATGAAATTGACAATAACAGCCTTAGTAGCAGAACAAGAGAAGAATGTTGTGAAATGTTGTGTTGTGAACGTCAATAAGCCAGCTGCACGTGCATCAGCGGTCGCCACTGCAGGGGAGAGTGAAAATAAACTAGAAGGCGAGTTATATTTAGCATTCTTGCCTTCGATGTTCAGAACGTGTTGTGTGGCGTCAGTCTAGGAGATAAGTTTTCAGCCTGGAATCTTACATTTTGTTGTGACATTTTAAACACAAAAATGCTGAAATTGTGTTTTTGTAGAGTGGCCAATGTAGGAAGTTAAAATGAGCGTTCTTGACCACGGTAAATGGGCCTCTACGTCATGAAATATGGATGGTGCTGTTTTATCACAGGTTCAATGCTGCCAACATCGGAGTCCCAACTCGGCTGCCGTGATTGGCATTTCCCACGGCATACTATTCTATACTACATAGCGGCCTCAGAAACTGCGGCTTAAGAGTTGTGACGGCGAAGAACATAATGTTTTCTCTGCGATTGTCACCCGTATGACCCAATAGAGCGAGCAGAGTGCCTCGTGTTTGCCATTGCAGCCCTGCTGCAGTTGAGTTACCTCAAGCTGCGTCCTTTGGACACTGCACGCCGATTGGTTCATGTGACCGTGTGACGTCACATCTCTTGTCCCTTTGTGTCCCACGTCCTTTCGTGTATCATGGCTATGATTAACTTTTATAATTTAGTCCCATGGTGAGTTCCGATAGTAGAAGACGAAGAATATTGCATCCAGAAAACGTTCTAGAAACGTTAACAAACACAAGGGCACTGACGATCCGAAACCGAAAAGGAAATTACTGACGAACAGTCGTAATTAACATGCACTGCCGTTATTTAAAATTAAGTACAGTAGCTCAGTCTTCAAAGTTAATGAATTTATGTATTAACTTTAATTTAGCCTACTTGATGTAGGCATATAGTTTTAACTTTATTTTAACTATTTACATACGAAACTGAATGTAAAAATTAAACTTAAATATTCCAAACTGCCTTTCAGACACCGCTAAAAGAAACAAGCCAAACATTATGTAAAGAAGTTTAAAGGGAAAAGTTAAAAAAAAACTGAAATCATTTATTGCACTGTAGTGTAGTTTCTCGTAACGTCAAGGATGGGACACCTTTGGACATCATAATTGTGGCAGCTTGTTGCACCTTGGTGTCGACAGAGAAAGAGAGGACAGGACAAACATTCACCATAGAACAAGGGATACGGTAATCGTAGCAGGGCCTCTATACGATACTTTTGGATTGTTCGCGCTTAGAAACGGCACATGTCGCTAAAATGTTCTCCCACGATGTGTGAAAACGGTGGATTGTGTGCAGGGCAGCAGTAGGAGATCGCCGGTTGTAAATACCCACTGGAAGTGGTGAGGTGCCGGTGCTTACCTGAGCGTTCAAGGTCGAGAAGCGAGGGAGCTTTACGAGCGTCATTAAGGGGTGTAGTATCCATTCCATCTTCGAATTTTCTTACAAATCTTCGCAATGAAAATGTATGATCAGAAATAAAAAATCAAAGTTAGACATGACATAGACGACTACCTAACGATTTTTTTTTTTCAATTCGTAAGGTTTCTATTTTATACCTGTATTTTCCCACGAGGGATTGAAATTATTAAATAATTAGGTGATGTTTGATTACGGTTACTGATGTGAAACTAATCATGTAGGAAAAATAAGCGGGATTTCGAAATAACGATTAAAATGTTCCATATGCCTTGACAAGCTTGGTTTCTTAATATTAACTCCGAGAATTAAGTTATAGAGTAAAATACGTAAATCCGAGATGGCAAGGACACTTCCCCCTAGCGCATCTTCACTCCTACGCGCAAGGGCGTGCAGTGTTTCCGTCGTGACGCTGTACTGTGCAAACTGGGTCTGTAACAGTGCGACTTTATTGCATACAGTGAAAGCCTGCAGATTAAACTGCGTCCGTATAAACGTACTTTTCTCTTACCGCATTAGGAAACTGCATAGGCAAGCTTTAAAAATGCGATATTTTACCATTTTCTCGAAAAATTTTCTCTATGTATACACTTAATATGATCAAAGTGAAAAGATAGGGACACACATATTTTTTAAATACCTTTTCTGGGGAAACAGTCGTATTTACAGAACATTATTTACGGAGATATGCGTGTTCGCGCAAACGACTATTTCGCAGAAAATGTTTCAGTACAGGATCCTCTTAAGCTGGGTTTACAGTAAAAAATTATGCGTTTACTTATGCGTTACGACGTGCACAGAACTGATGTGTTGGTTTCCAACAGAACTTAGTAGGTTTTGGTGCGGTGTTGGGATTTTCTTAAGCGTTAAAAGTAATAGCTATAATTTATATCCCCCGTGAATGTTGTGCGACGATGACCAATCACAACAGAGCAGTAGGTGTTGTTGATGGTTATATTTGTTAATTTTGATCACTTTCTGCCAAACACTGTCGGCTTTGAAGAATAATGCGCGCGCGTGTGTGTGTGTGTGTGTATGGTTGTGTTATACGAGGTTAACGAAAATAAACATGGCAGGCTTGTTGTGAGTCGTAAATCGAGAAGACTTCAGTTCCGTGCAGGAGAACTGCGGTTACTGCGTGGTTCTAAATTAATAATCTGTTATTATAAACGAAGCTTTGCCGTGATCACGTGGTCGAGGTTCCAACCGGTGGCCGTGGCCACGCCCGATGCTGTCAAGCGGCCGGCTGGTGTTTGACTAACGGGAGCCGCATCCGGAGTTTCTCCGCTAGTGTCCACAGACGCGCCTCGTGGGTCCCGTTAGTCTGATCCCCCTATCGGCAGTCGTCGGCTGCTGTTTGCGCCACGGCACCTCCTTCCGCGTCGAACCGCCTCACGACAGGCCCCACTCGGCTCTTCATGCGTGCCAACGATGTGCTAGAAATGTGAGCGATGTGTCCGTCTTCCAATGATGATTCACGATCTTCCGCGATGAAGACAAAGTGACGAGGAGTTTCTTGTTGATAAATCAGGGTGCCCACCCACGGGGAAAACATGGCAAAGTCAGGGATTTTCACGAAATAGGAAAATGTCAAGGGAAATGTCAGGGAATTTTCATTTGGGTCGGGAAAAATGTAAATAATCGCTGCTCTGCAAAGAATGCAGGATAATGTAATTATGCGCATATGCATTTTAAAATTTATATTTTTAAGTTCGTGAACTGGCAATAATAACCTCTGCCCAGTGACACAGCACAGGGTCTATACGTTCCTACTAGGTACGTATGTGAAGTCAATGGCATGCATCGCAGGGAATATCAACGGACGGAAACAAATGTTGGCCTTGTTTGCTTGGTCTATTGCAGTGCAATCTAATGCAACTTAATTGATGGCATATTTGTTCTGTCAACGATGGAAAAAAAATTGGTATTGTGTTTCAGTATTCCTATAAAAAAAAAAGCCATGGGAAATGGTAAGATACTGCCTGGAAAGCAGGGAAAAGTCAGGGCATTCGAAAATGGCATTTCAGTGGATACCCTGATGAATAGTTGGTCCAGTTATAACAAAATGGAGATTTGTGCACAATATTTTTTCTGTAAATCCGTATCAAGCTGGTTAAAAAATTGCATTTGCAACGCAGTTTTTAAAGATTTTTAAAGTAATATTCTACGATGTTAAATATTATTACCGTTTAGTAACACTTTATCTCCCTTACTGTTCAATCAGAAATGATCCACGTCTAGTAGTGTATGTATATTTCTCCGAATGCTGGCCAATTGCATCATAGAGTTGAGTGGCGTGTGATGGATGCTTTTAAAGTGTATATTTAAAGGGGGGCTAGCGTTAGGGGAAATCGGAAACGTTAGGGGCGTGGGGTTAGGGAATGCACATAAATTGGTTATCAATATATTTATAAAGAAAGCAAATATTGGATTCTAATACTTCTGGTACACGCCATTTTATATATTTTCTGTGCTTTATTTTAGTTTATTGCACCTTTAGTATAGGATGATTTTAAAAGGCGTGTAAAAGGGGGAGTGATTCCTGTATGTGTAATCGTAACTATTATTGCACATATTTTCTTGGTTGAATTTTTTCTTCTTGTTACAGTAAGCATTGACACACTGGAAAACGTGATATTAGGTGTCATCTTAAAGACTTCGCAACTAAACTATTAACGGAAAAGGTAATACGGATACCTCAAATGGTTTTCAGTGAGTTGCCACATTGTACAATGGCTTGTGACCTGGTTTCTGGCCTAGATATATTTTCAATAATTAATCCACTTTAACCACGAAAGTTATATTTTTTATATAGCTGAGATGTTGTGCATGAAAACAATCATTAAACATATTTGTAAATATTGTTACTATTTTTTATTATTGCATACATTACAAACAGAGTAATTATTATTATTATAATCATACTTGATAATTTTTTTATTTTAAAAATGTGCCTTTTAAAACATACAGAATAGAAATACGTTGCAATTTTGATTAAAATAAACAATTTTTATTTAATTTTTAAAACATTTAAATAAGTAAATTCTAGCAAAGTATTTTCCAGTGTTACAAAGTATATGCTTTCTTCTTTCATGTGCGACTTCAATCGTACTTTTCCTGTATTACTTCGCATATTCTACAGTCGGGTGCAATGTTCCATTGAGTGTCTACTTTAAAGGCATCCTCCATGTTTCGAGCTACGGTTTTGTCCTTTCTCCTGGAACAACATATCTACTTTAATTTCTGGCCTGCAGAAAAGATTTACATTGAAATATTGTAAATGTTTTTCTATTCATGCACAACTGCCTACACCGAGACCCATACGACAACTAGGAAGGCCCCTTAAGGCAAATCCCTGGGAAAAAATTTTTTAACGCCGAAGGTCACGTCAGACTATAAGAAAGCATTGCGATCTGCCCTTCAAAGACTGCAACACGCAATTCCGGGAAGCTGTTTTTCTCGGAAATAGATGTGTAACAGTAGGGTGTTATGACACGCGATGCCAACCAATGAATTAAACTACAAATAACACTTTGTACTTTTCTCCTTTTTGCCTAAGGATTTAGGTAGGAAATCCCTTTGAATAGCTAAAAGTAAAATGTGGCTGTTGTGAATATTTTTTTATTGTCTTTCCTGGAAACATTTTGCATTCCCGGAACATTTATTTAATGAGATACGCGTATACTAGTAAACACTGATTTTACAGGCAATTTAGTACTAAAGAGTGCTCTTATACATCTTTCAATAATTTTGAATGGTGCCTGCTGACGAATGGCATTCAAGAAATGTTTGATGGCAAAATACTATTTCCCGTTTTCTACTTCAGTCTCTAGCGTTTTTTTTTCTCAAGTGGATAATGGTTAGCGTTATTTTTTCACGATCATTTTTAGGCTATTTATTTAACATACCACAGGGACATGTGCACCATTGTCTTTATTAATACCAAGGAGTGGAGTGGAGAGAATTGAGCGGCTCTTAATGTCGAGGTGTTGAGAGCCGGGGAGGGTGAAGTTAGGCGAGTATGATCCAGTTCAGTACCTTGCGCACAACTTCCATATACCATGATAATAAATACAACCAAAATGATTCTAAAGAAACCGACTGATAATTACATTCAAAAGCATCTGAATATTGCGCTTATACTTTGCAATTTTTTACCTAGAATGTACTAAGTTTTCGAGTTTTAAAAGCTAAGAATTCTATAAGGCTGCATTCTTTTTACTTGATGTCAACGTACTTGACAACCATTAACAGACCAAACCAAACGCATGCATTCACTTTCAAAAAAGTTTTTGGTATTATTTTCATTAGCCGTATATTACAAACGACAAACCCGTATGGGTGCAGTTGTGTCGAAAAAATTACATTTTTGTACCTGGAAGATTTTTGTGTCTAGCATGTGATATGATCCGACTGAAACCAAGATATCCGTCAGCTAACGAGTAGCTGTCCGGAGGAGTTTGACAACTAACGGCTGTATTAACAGATGTCTCAGTTTACCCACTAAACAATGTAAAACTCACACAAGTTAAACTAGTGTGTAGTTGTTAGTAATCATTAAATATGTTCCATGTGTGATCTTACCGATGCATTGCTTACTCTTCCAAAACTGCACATGGGAGGTGGAGGAGAGTAAACAGTGCATAGGCAAGACACAAATAGCTATTTTTTTTTATAAACTGTTTCAGCAAAACGATGCTGCCCTACAGTATGTTGGAAGATAAATCACATTATGAATAAAGTATATTATGTGTGAACGTGCAATCTGACGTGTGTGTGCGCGTGTGGCCGTCCAGTGTATAAAGTTTGTAAACTGTAATTTGACTTACTTGACTTGTACAATATATTTGTACAGCTATGTATTGAAAAAAGATCTTACGGGCGCAATAATATTAACAAATAAACAAGCATTAATTTTTTTAATGGCACAATAAGTTATGCATCAAAATGTTTGCTTGTGATTTTCAATGCTGGTAATTTTTGTGTGATAATTTATTTTTGTCGAAGCCCAACAAAACATTTGATTATAACGTAAACACCGTATGGTAAAGTGCTTGACTTAGGTGCTGGTTCTTACTAAATGGAAGGCTTAGTGTTAACCGAGTGATATGGTTCAATGTGTGTGTGTATTAATTCCCCCGCGAGATAAGTGCATGCACGTGAATCTTCACTCTAGTGTGGCTGCGTCAGATCGACATTTGCAGTATGTAATATGTACATATGTTGGTTCGTTATATATTTAAAAATAGATTCTTAAGATACGACGTAATAACTCACATATATTGACCTACTTGCATTTTAAATTCTCAGTTGGAAGTTTATTTAATTATGTATGCAGATATACTTACTGGATGATTACAAATAAATGTAATGAATTAAATAATTATCTGCTGCTAATGTCTGTATTATATTGGAAACGGAAACCTTCCCGAAAGGCGATCGCAGTTCGCCGACTTCCTGTGGTAAAGAGGCGAGATTAGATAAGTAGGCTACACGCTACCACTTGCGAACACCTTCTTTCTTATTTCCCTAACTTCCGCCAGCGACACTCTCTTCCACGCTACACGCTGCAGTAAGAGTTTTCCACACAAATGTTCACTTACGAAATGTCGCATGTCTCCTTTGTTTAAAGAACTAGAGCGTCCCATCTCAGGCAAGACTGGTACATAGCCTTTCGCCAAATTTAACCTATAGCTTGAAATATGTGATGTTTTGAATGTTCCGATCCTTTGTATCATAACCTTGTAAACATTATCTAAGGAATTTGGTGCTGTCGCTGAAGGGTATTTTTTTCAAAATCTGCAAAATGATTTTGGTTTGAAACCGATATCACAAAAAATACGGAAGCAGCGAAATATCTTATTTTACATGTAAATGCGCATTGCGCGATGTAGGCCGTCGGGAATGAAGCGCGGTCTTAAGGGGCCCGCCTGCCTGCGTCGTTTTCTACTTTTTTGGTCGAGAAGCCCGGGATCTATAAGGGCTACACTTGCACGCGCTACAAGAGCGCCATCGCCGCTACGCGCAGGGCTCTGAACTGGCGTGCGGTGTTCTCGTAGTGCTGCGTGTCCCTATGGGACTTTCAACGGTGACCCTGTCATTTTATTGATGAAAAGTGTGTAGCAAAGTTCAATACCGGCTCCTATCGTAGTTTATCTCGTGTCCGGCTTGTATGTCTTAATACGGCAGTCTGAAAAAAATAGGATTTGACTATATTACTAGAATAATATTTACAGCATGTGTGGTAACTTTAAAGTACCACTCCTTCCTCGTCCGAGGTATGATGTCTGTATTCGTAGGTGGACATGCTGGGAGCACGTTTAATAGTTTCGTCACAAAACCAAGATCCCAAACACTCTGCNCTCAAACACTCTGCGACGGAGTTGGAGCTCCGGGCAGGCGGCACTCCCACCATCTATGCCTCTGACATGCGAACTACCGCCAGACAGACGACGGCGGAACTTGATGTGTGTTCGCGAAACAGCGAGAGGCTGGGGGCAGCAGCTTGTGCGAGACGCGGCCCTCGACAAACACCCGGAATGGACGTGCCCACCACCAGGCAAGGGGGAGGAGAGAGGGGAAAAAAAAAGAACGGTTGAAAACATTTAAACTGATTTCGCACAGCTCGGCTCATGCGCTCTGATGCAAATCAAATCCGGCCTCACGGATCGCCTCAAACAAGTTTATAATTTCCATTTTTTATTCCGGTATTTTTGGTCTCAAGTTTAATTCAATAAACGTCATGAATACGAATGGAAAATAAAATTTGTCGTGCATCACATGCGGGCAATAAAATTGATTTCCAAAAAAAAAAAGCGAGAGAGAATACGGAAGGCTGGAAGTGAAATGGCAGGAAAAAAAAAAGGAATTGGCTTGATGTAGGATGAAGGGGTGTGGGCGGCCGTATTTCTGTGTAATGAATACAATAGGTGCAGTTCCGAAATCGTAAATTTTATTTTGTGCGATTTATTATTCCATTCCAAACCGCCGCCTAGCAGTTATTATTTTTGTAGATGTAAAACGGAGAATTTTCAGCAGTCGTGGCGAAATAAAAGTAACGATTTATAATATTCGGACCATCATCGGATTTTATTAATGCGCGCGGCACGGGTATTATTTCTTTTTAATCAGCAATTTCGAAACCCCTCCCAAGTGATGGCGTAGCAGCGTTTCAAACTAGCCGAGGCAGTTTATCTTCTCTGTCGGCGGGAGTTTGCTGGATTGCAATGTCAGCGTCTAGGGTATCGTCCAGTGGAAATTAGGACCATGTCGAGTTTTATTTTTATCACGGCGCTCCCACTGGAAGCGAGGGGAAATATATGGAGGGTCGGGAGTTAAAAACACCCCGTCCCCAACCAGAATGTCAGGAAATTCGAGTGTGCTCTGTTTTTGATCGCTAAGGCGGTCGTCACACTCCGTGTGGTTGTGTATCCTTTTCCAAATACGGTCGCCTGTCCCGTGATCACACTGTCGGTAGTGTTCAGTCTCGAGGGCCTGGGACTGTTTCCAGATGCAATCAGATATGCAATATCAACAGTCGCAATTAAAAACCACGCCAAGAAATTAGTTGTAACGTGTAGTAGACATCTTAACCAGAAAATTCTTGTGCTTCGCCATAGTAACTCTAAATGTTAAGGGTTTTCACATTGGTAATATAATTTGTTTTAACCTTTTTTGTTCTTAGTAACTAATCAAGTTGTGAGAGTGTTAGAATTAATCGTTTCTAATCAAATGTTTTTTGCGTGTATTTGAAAATGTGTAATATTTTATGGCTAAATGTAAGAAAAGAGTTGGGCCTGAATTTCGCCATACAAAACTAAGAAGTGCTTACATAAATGAGCCGAGCACAATTCACTTTCCAAGTAAGGAGGTCGACAATTGGGGTTATAATAGTTTAGTTATAATCTGTTGAATTAAGAGTTTTGTTACCAGACTTGGTTAGCATTGCATACTGTTGTCGTGCTTAACTCGCACGCATGCGGTCGTGTGTTGAGTTCCAGCTGGTTGCAATTGGGACTTCGGTATTCACATGCTAGTGCAATTGTTTATGAATGCTTGCGCGTATTTATTCGGTGGTTTGCGAATGTAGGCAATGGCTGTAAGTGTGTCAGTGTACTATAAACTGCCCCAGTTCTCGTGAAGCAAATGCATGCTATTGCTGATATTGTCAAACATGCAGGAGTAATTGGACTTCTCGTCAAGGATGCGTTGTGGTACGCTCTTAGTGAATGTGAACCTCCACCGTAATCGCACATTGTTATGCTAACCTGACAAGCCATTCCGCGTGAAAGTAAAGAACAGATGATCTGAGTTAAAAGCAGTGCCCTACAGCGTTTTGGATGGCTGCGTACGTTCCATACCAGCAAGACTCGTCCGATGCTTCTTCCATGCTCGTGTGTTGAGAGATTTGGGCGGCTCTTACATACGAGGTCTTCATAGCCGATGGGAGTGAAATGAGGTGAGAATGGAGCAGCGCCGGAAAGCAAGGGTGGGGGAAACGGGAGATCCCCGAGAAAACCCGCTGACCAGCGGCATTGCTCGGCACGATTCCCACTTGCGAGATTCGGGAGTGACCCGGCCGGGGATTGAACCCGGTTCGTCTTGGTGGAAGGCGAGCAGTCTGACCGCTCAGTCACCGCGGCCCCTGCCATGCTCGGAGGTTAGCTTGCCACCACTTCTCGGAGACACCTGCCTGCGTCGACTACAGCTGCCGCTTAAAATGTGTGCTTAATTATTCTAAATTACAAGCGAAGAACATTTTTTTTTCTACTGTTGTCTTCCCCGTTACATGTACTGAATTATCTCCATGCATACGACGTATCATCTCTGTGCATATTTTAATACACAGTAGTTGCATAACTCATATGCTAGGTCTTACGGCGCCGTTCTCTTAAGAAATTAATTGTCTAATTTTCTTAGTTCTTTTAAATATGACAAGAAATTTAGGCTTGCAACGTCATGTCGTGTTAAGTCTTAGAATATTTTAAACACTAATATATCTTAATGCAACATTTAAAAGTACAAAAAACGTCACAATACTACAGCCAATGTCGTTTTTTAACTGAAAAAAAAATTACCCAGTGCTGCTAAATTAATTGTGAATATAATTAGTTTTTTTTCTACAGCTTTCATATTTAGCTATAAACCAGGGTTGGTTAGCATCATGTACGCCTATGTAGGTTTTGGAAATAAAAAATTCGTGAAATTTTATTTGGGTGTAAGATTTGAATGTTTTCATCAATTACGTTGCAAAATATTCTACTCACTTGTTACCTGAATATAGAGAAACTATTGAAACATGAAGTATTTCTAAAAAATAATTCATTTAACAGGAAAACCTTTTATCACGGTATTATTTTGTTATCTGTTTGATGTAAAGAATAACATGTGTAACAAAATAAAAATTATTTATACTATAGCAAGACTTTCATGCTATTAAAGTTAAGTTTGTGCAATCAAGTTTTAAGGACCAAATGCTTTTACTGTTGTCTGACATGATTGCGAGCATTTTTAAAAGAGTTTTAACCGACCGTATCTTGAACATTCAACAACGTGCCCAAAATACGCATTCCGCAGATTCTTCGAAATTAGGAACATCATATTTGGAAATGTCGAATCCAAAATAGCGAACCAAATGCTGTCTTAAACTGAAAGAAGAGGCAACAGTGAAATGGTGTGCTGTTCTGGCTCTGCTCTCTAGCGAGATATTGTGTAACTAGTTTGAGAAGCTCATGCCATTACCACGCATACCAACACACACACGCGCGCGCACACACACGCCTTTCTGTTCCCCTCCTGCTACTCTCGACAGCTTCTATTACCAGGATTATTTAGTTAATCATTTGCTTCGCATCCGCAGGAAACCAAAAAAGGAGAATGGGACGAAGGGAACTTTAATTTACTCGAATGTAATATATCTTTATTCCCCTCCCCCTTTCCACGACGGGTAATAATTGTAATTTTTTTAGCCTCGTCCTTTTTTTTTATGGAGACGTCCTGTTTCGTAGCCGGTTTTCAATCTAGCATAATGACAGTCCGCTCTCTAGTCATTGCGATGAATATTATAATAGTTGAAAAGTTAATTATAACCTCGGTCGGCTGGTCCTTTTCTTTTACCTCCCGAGATAATAGCTGCGGTGGAATGGTCTGGGGGAAGCTG
>NQII01002237.1:198948-235194 GCA_002778355.1 Clitarchus hookeri | reverse complement strand
CCCCCACCCCAAACTCGTTCTTCTGCCATTTCCCTGTGAAACAGTTTTTACACGACGGCAAGATACATGTAAAACTCGTGCAAGATGGAACACTCGTACTAAATATCGTGCGAGAGTATCTCGTGTGTGGAAGATCCCGCACGAGATCAGGAGGTAGAGCATGTCCTATTTTCAGGAGAGTTTTGCACGAAGCGAGTGATTCCATTGGTCCTTCTCTGCTAATCAGGTGACCTCCTACATACACCTACTAGCTGTGCCCGCGGCTCCGCTCGCGTAGACTACAGAATTATTGTTTAGGTTTTTTTTTTTTTTTTNTTTTTTTTTTTAATGAAGTTGAATTTTACTTATTGTTAATCTTCTATACTCTATACATATTATAAAACTCAACGTCTCGATGAATTAAATGGTGAAAACACTTATTAGTATTTCTCTGTTATAGATAGATATATGCTACTGCGGAGTTTTTTTTAAGGTGTTTTTATTCTACACAATTCTTTACTACATGATATTGTTCCATCTTTAACGGTTTAGACAGCGTATTTTCCGACTTTATTCAGTATTATCGTTTTTTAATTTTTTGAGATATTTTCTCGCGATAAAAAGTAACCAATATCACCTTTCAGCCCACCAACTATTTCTGTGCAAGAAATTACGTTGATCTGTTTCTCAGTTGCGACGTTGCATTGTTATTCCGTTTGTGTACTTTTTCATTTTCCAATAAGAATTTCCCCGAGGGAATTATATATTTTTTCGGGATAAAAAGTAGCCTATGTCATTTCCCCGCCCTCCAACTATCTCTGTGCAAAAATCACGTCTATCCGTTATTCCGTTTCGACGTCGTCCCACACTAACAACTTTTGACTCAGCATTGTACCCCGAGCGCTATTTTCACTATAATAAATTTCCTGAGGAATGAGATATTTTTTCGGGATAAAAGGTAGCCTATGTCACTTCCTAGCCCTCCAAACTATCTCTGTACAAAAAAATCACGTCGATCCGTCGCTCCGTTGCGACGTGAAAGGACAAACAAACAAACAAACACGCACACACTTCCGCATTTATAATATTAGTTAGGATAGGATTATTGGAGAGGTAGGATAAGAGCGGGAAATATAACTGTGCAAGGAGAAATCGGGCGGAAGTATTTCGTTGTGGACTCGTTTCTCGCGGCATTTTCCGGATGTTTTCGCATGAGATTTTCCATGCGAGGCTTCCTACGAAATCAAGTTTTGCGTTGTAGAAAAGCAGCTTTATTCCACTGTTCACAATATGCCTGTCCCGCAACGGAGGAAATAAATTGTTTTATGAATTTCAAAGTCATTACAGGGATGAAGCGATACAACTTTTATTGCAATCAGATAAATGCTTCTAATAAACCTAACTGTAAAGGTGTCTAACCAATACTTGTGAAAACAATGCTGAATATGTCATAAATGGTTATTTTTGTTAAAAATTAAAATAACTTCATCGTAAAAAATTACAAGTTTATATTTCAAGGGCACCGTTAATTCAAACACAGGAAAGAAGTTTGTTGCTGTCCAGTGTCCTAGTTGGGAAAATCTTCAGTGAAAATTGCGAACACTAGTGAAGAATGTGTATTTTCCCCGATGTCTATGTCTTTCAGTCACACTAGGCGTAAATGGATGCTAAATACCAAACCTGAACTTAAGAGATAAAACACGATGTTGGCAGACTTGGCGACGTAGCAACGCTGTTCATACAGGCCGTAGCGCTCTTCATGACATGTCACAGTGTGTTCAGAAGAAGTTCGCCATCAGGACAGCAATGACACTTGTTTGGAATAACGCACAATTCTTGACGGTGCGTGTTTCAGCGCTCCGGAATAGAGAGAACAGAACTGGTAGTTATCAGCGGAGTTCTGCTGATTGTAGTCGGGTAGGTTTCTGAAACGTGCGCAAGCTTATTCCGAGTAATGGACGTTATAAGCTACACGCAGCCTGGCGGTGATATAAATTGCAACTCATCTGCTAAGTCACGTATATAATAAAAATGCCGGAAAAAAAATTTGGGATCATCTTGATAGTTCCCAAACTAGAAAAAAAAAATCCTAGTAGTACTGTAATTTTAATTTCCCGTAAAGCTGTTCGTTTCACGGCTGCCATAAGGTTCGGATTGTAATGGGGTAGGGAATTCCTTCACTTCCATTGTTTCAGGAAGAAAATATTTCACCCCCTCCCATAACCAAATACACTGAAGTAACATAAAATATATGCTGGCCTGCGTAGCTGTAGCTACATCGTAAAACGAAGGGGCCTTTTTTTTTTTTTTTTTTCGCTACATATACAGGGTGTTTGGGAATTCGATGCATTAATGTTAAGGTAAGTTGGGCGACACCAGGGCGATCATTTTTGATGTAGAAACTTGCGGTCGGAAACGTCGCTTTGCCGTGCTGCAGGCGGAGAAGGCACCGCGCACTTTTTAAACTTGGCGCGCGCGCAGGGCCCTTGCATCGCCGCCTTGCGCCTCGCCGCGGGACAACACCATGTCCACGTACTCCGCACACGTCACGCCTGTGCCGCTACTACCGCACGTCCGTCGTCTCGGATGACGTCAGCGCCGTGCGTTCGCTGCAAGGCCCCGCCCCAGCGACGTTTCCGACCGCACGTTCCTATATCAAAGATGATCGTCCTGGTGTGGCCTGCCATACCTTGACATTAATGCATCGAATTCCCAAACAACCTGTATGTTTTCCAGATACTGATAGGGAGTGAACGTATATTTCTTGAAACAGTGATGGTGGTAGTATTACAAGAAAACGAAAATGTTCTCGATGCCACTTGGCTTTAGTATTGTTTGTACTCTCATCCTGGTATCGTAAGATACTTGAAAACATTCCGTGTTTATGAAACGTCTTTTGTGGCTATGTTGCGTTTCATAATCGGCTTTCTTTATATTTGCAACGGCGTGCTTGAAGTCGAGAACATCGATGATCGCTTGTGTTTCCATTTTGTTCGACCATTGTGCTTATAGCAACGAGGGTAGAGTTCATATATCAGTTTTAAGAACGTATTTTGTATATACAATTTCTGCAACAGTAATTTTACCAACATATATAGGCGTGCTTAAGATGTAAGGAGCGTCATGTGCTGAATCCTAATATTTTACCTGAATCTGAAACACAAATTACACTGTATTTTGACTTCGTTACAGTAAAAATCTTCGTTTGTGTGGGCGATTTCTACCAAGCAGGTTTGGTCTGTGCAAAATCTTTGTTTTGAAACCAGAGANATACAATTTCTGCAACAGTAATTTTACCAACATATATAGGCGTGCTTAAGATGTAAGGAGCGTCATGTGCTGAATCATAATATTTGACCTGAATCTGAAACACAAATTACACTGTATTTTGACTTCGTTACAGTGAAAATCTTCGTTTGTGTGGGCGATTTCTACCAAGCAGGTTTGGTCTGTGCAAAATCTTTGTTTTGAAACCAGAGANGAAAATCTTCGTTTGTGTGGGCGATTTCTACCAAGCAGGTTTGGTCTGTGCAAAATCTTTGTTTTGAAACCAGAGATTTTGTAATGCTCGAGGAAGAAGAAGCCTACCGCAAAGTGGCCGGCCCTTAACGTGAGTGCCTTGAGAGCCGACAAGGGTGAAGCGAGGTATGGAGCAGCGCCGGAATGCATGGGCGGGGGAAGCGGGAGATCCCCGAGAAAACCCGCTGACCAGCGGCATCGTCCGGCACGGTTCCCACGCGCGAAAATCCGGGAGCGACCCCGCCGGGAATCGAACCCGGCTCGCCCTGCGGACTGCAGACGGCACGGAACGTCGTCGTGCGGTGTTTGCGTTCGTAGGTGGAATTAGCGGCGATCATAAATACGACNGAGCCACAACAATCGCGCGTGATTGCGGGCCTGGGCGGGCTGTGGAGGGAAAACAGCCGGCGATCATTCCCCCCTTATCGCGCGGTGAAAATGGACTGTACTTATCTCGCGACGTGCGTGGCGGGGGGTAAATTGCCGGCAGCGGGACTCGGGGATCTGGGTCACTGTGGAAGGGGGAAGGGGGGGCCGCTGCATAAACCACGACCACAGAACAACTGTCCGCCTCGCAGTTGTCGTGGGGGAGCGAACACCGGCCGCCGATAACCGATACAATTTACGGTAAATGAGGGGGCTGTTAACGCGGGGTCGTTACCCTCGCCTGGAGAGTTTTTTTGTTCTGTAAAGAAGAGGACGCGCTGTCGGAACAACTGTGTCGACGAGGCGCGAAGCCAAGCTAAATTATCCTGGGCAGGTTTCCGTGTGCTTGATCCACTCTTGTTTAGTGAGCTGCATGCCGACCGTCGATTTTGTTTTCTGTTCCCCGTTTGATAATGCCAACCGTTCATGTGTTGCCGCGAGTAAAAAAAAATAAATATTTTCATCGTAAGTATTTCACGACACTGACATTTCCACCTGGGTGATTGGATCATTTGAATTGCTACCCATCTTATCTGTCTGCCCGTGAATCACGGACGGTCGTTATCGGAGAAACTTAATTCTGATTGGCTCACTCGTGTAATAGACTACCACCATACAAAGACAAGCGGCCAATAGTCAATTGTTGACTGCAAGTGTGCACATGGGATATTGAAGTTTAACCTCCGCGTAAATAGCTTCGAGTAAAACAGACGGCCCTAGTATTAACGCAAACTACATGTTTACTTAACGTTTCACGTGGTTTTGATTGGTGCAGCGATTACAAGCGCTCCCCTCCCACCAAGATGAGCCAAGTTCAATTCCCGACGGGTTCACTCCCAGATTTTCGCACGTGGGAACCGTGCCGGGCGATCCCGCAGGTGGGCGGGTTTTCGCGGGGATCTCCTGTTATCCACGCCCCTTGCCTTGCATTCCGGCGTTGCTCCATACCTAGCTTCATGAACCTCATAGACCCTGTTGCTAAGAGCCACCCACACCTCTCCACTCCACCCAACGCTTTATCAGCCGCTGTTTCATCACTTTAATGGTTACCTTGGTTGAAAGTCGTCTCCTAAAACGTTTTGAACCAGACTAGCGTGTTTTATTATACAAATGAATGTTGCGATATTTCTGGTGTTTAACTTATATTAAGATCACATCGAAACACATCTAAAAGAATCCAGGTGTGGCAAACTGCAGTTGTCGTAGGACAACCCCGAGATGTCTTCGCGATCAGTCAACCCAGCAAGCCTTTGCTCGGGATAAGCGGAAGTTTTTGTATTCTTACAAATCACGCAATTTGACGACCGGTTTATCCACTTGGCCTGCGGCAAAGTCGTGAAGTGTTCCGAAAGAGATATTACCGAAGGGCATCGACGTAAATTACCGAGGACTTACTGTCGAGACTGTTGGACGCGCTGTTCGACCGAGCCGCGGGCTTTGTCCGGCGACGTCGGGGCGCCTTTGTCCCTGCAGTCGCGCGATTGTGCATCTCAAGTTTATTCGCCTGTGGGAAAACAGTAAATCTGTCCAATTACCGGCTCGGCGGATAACGAACCCGGCCACCCCCAGCGGCGAGTTCATCGCTGCGCCGTCGATCAAACCCGCCGTTTACCGTCACAGTTGCGAGCTGCAAATCGTAAATACGACATCGCCCAGGCGCTCGTGCTGTTTTATTACACCCCCTCCGTCTTTTTTTTTATTTTAATTTGTTGCTTGGTTTGGAAGAGCGATGGCCGTTGCGGGGACATATTACTGGGGAAAACGACATTAAACATAGGGCAAAACTGCAAGATGGTTATTTATCGACGTGCGTTCCAGAAACTCGTTACTGGCTCTTTTTTTTTTCTATCTGCCCTCTACCCGGCTAATAGTAGTATATAAGTGCACGCGGCTGTTTTATGACGATATCCGCCAGTGGAAAAATGATGGTTGTCTTCATGTTCATGTCTGAAAGGACGTAAACGCACGGGTTGTGCCCTGTTGCTGTGTGGTTTAAATGGAGTAAAAATTATCTTCAGCCATCGAGTGTCTTAGGTGTTGTTAGGCGGAAGTTCAATTACCCTGTATCTTTTTTTTTAATTTTTTTTTTCCGCGACACTTGCTTGAAAAGCACCGTTCCAACTCGCGTGCGTCCCGCAAGATCAGCGCGACGAAAATTTCACCTGAATCATCGACTTTTTAACACCTGAGTTAGTCGTATGTTAGATGCCAGTTTTGCTTTAAAACGGCGACCAGACGGCCGCCCAGAAACCTCTACGGAAACACCACGCTTTAGCCGCGAGGTGGTATTTCGAAATGGATGAGAATTTCCTACAAGTTACATTTAGTTTTGTCTCCACGGGCATGTTCGTAAAAATGTGGTTCCTTGTTTTATTTTATGCCGTTTTCAGTCATTGAAAAATGATGAAAATATGTGCTGGTTTCATACACAATTATTTCGGTTGTGTGTTGACTAGCGTTAGGCTACGTCTATATAGTTCAAGAAATGCGTTACTGAAGTTCTGTAAAATATTTTGTTATCGTTTCTAGTATTTCAGTATTTGCTGTAAGGAAAACTGGGGCCATAAACAAGACTTGGAAGATAGGTAGTGAAGTCCCCCGTGGAGAAGAAGGCAGCCGCTAAACGAGGCATGGCATGAAACAGGAGAAGGCGTCAGGTGTCGACATTGAGGTGTGTTTGCTCAGGTGTTGTCGCCGGTAGAACGGGGAGTGTGGTGGCGACCCAAGCCACGCAACTGCGGCTACATCTAGCGATATTGCAGTATATCGATCACGGAACTACACTTCTCAATTATTATGACTGCGTTGTGGTCCAAATGTCGATTTATGATATGCGATATTTGTGGGCCCGAAATCTTTCATATCGATATCAGCGATACTTGAAATGAATTGCCATCGATTTCCATTTCTCTCTGGGAGCGATATATCGCACCGGTAAGATACAGTCGACATGTTTCGAGACGATATTAAAAAATTGTGGATGTAGAACAGCGCTAACTGCAGCACGTCCTGAGCCGGGCGCTCGCACGTCATTGGTTCGAATCCCCTCCATGGATGTAGTTCAACTCGCGTTTAGTACTGTGACATTGACCACGTGGTCGCGCTTGTTTTCTGTATTTTTGTTAGATTTTGTACAGTTTCTATGATATAGGAATGCCATTAAATGTTAAAATTAGTAGACTATTTTTTATGTATTTTAGCGATGCAAGGATTTAAAGGCTACAAATTTTTTTTAAAAGAATACAAAAATTTGTGAGGAGCCTAAATGGCATAATGTATGTTCTTAGAAATGCACATCTTTGCTCCACAACTCTTGTAATCTGTGGCCATTTTAACTGACAGTATTAGGGGACAAAACATTTAAAGAAATATTTAGCCGAAACACACATTGAGAGTCTGTATAGTTAAGTCTTGGATACAATAAATATTTTTGAGCGCTCTTTGTCAGTCTGTGGATATATATATATATATATATATATATTTAGGAAAACAAAATATCTATAGAAACACAATAGTCTTTTGAACGCGCTCCAGTTGGCCTCCAAATCACTTTTTTTTTTTTTTTTTTGCTTGAGCGTCTGTTATGGGAACGGACGTTTGAGATCGTAGAGTTCCCATAATTTCTTTAAGCAACTTAATTGTTCTTGTTTTTAAGATTTGCTTATTTTAAAGTTAGTTTACTCATGTTTACTGTATTATGATGCTTAGTCTCGAATTAAGGAAAACTGAAACTAACTTGGTAAACATACATCCCAACCACCGTTAAAATATAGTATCCGGACTTTGTCAAAAAAAAATTCCATCGAAGTAACAGCAGTAGGGGTAGAATTCGATTCTCGGCCCGACTATCGTGGTTTCTGTTTTCCGTGGTTTTCAGGATGCTCTTCAGGTAGATGTCGGGATGATTGTTCGACATGACGTAAAGGGACCCGTCGAACTGGCGTGTGAAATGCATTGCAGCATGGTTGAAAGTCACTGCTCTCCCCCCCCCCCCACCAAGGCGAACCAGATACAATTCCCGGATTTTCGCAAATGGCAATCGTGCCTGACGATCTGGTCGGCGGGTTTTCTCGAGGATCTCCCGTTTCCCCAGCCCTTGCATCCTGACGTTGCTCCATTCTCACCTCATTTCACTCTCTCCGGCTCTCTAGACCATGTTGTCATGAGCCGCCCAAAACTCTCGACTCAACCCCCTCCACCCATAAGTTATTAAACGTGTTCACGAAGTTCCGAGCAGCGGAAGGAACGCGTTAGGCGAGAACGTTTGGGTTCTTCAAAACACATCGCGTACACTAGAAACACAATTTCGGAGCCTTCCAAATAGCTAGGAACATCATTTCCAGATGCTGCAGTATCCGCCAATCACAGCCTTAAAGTCACAGTTCCACGCAGCACCACTAAAACACTGCGTGCCTTTTCTGTGCTTTTGCACGTAGTTACAATCTGGCGCGAAGTACGGCGCGCGTGTCAGTATCGCATTTATCACTTTCTCGAGCTATGCCTCAAAGGCTTAGAACAGCTGCAGGTAGCCGGGGCCAATCTACGGCCGTTATAGAGTCCAAACATATTTTATACATGTTTTGCATATTGCATAATTTCCAGTGTGATACGAATTAATAGTTTGAAAAAGTATGACAGTAAAGGAGAAAATTACTTTTCGAAAATCTGCGAAACGAGCTAAAGAATATTAAAATTTATATATATATATATATATATATATATATATTTCATTTAAATCTTAAAGATGAAAAATTGTATTACGTTTGGATACAGCTCGAAATGTTTTTTTTTAATTAGAACGTCATTAGGCGTATTTCTTGGAAATTTGTAATGCAATTTGCCCGTATTTAAATTTTAATCTTTCACGTAAAAGTCAGAATTGCCAGAAGTTAAACGCTTAACCGCGTGATTTCAAAGAAACTGCAACATGCCATTTCTGTTACTTCAGTAAACACAACACATGTATGTGTAATTATGCATTTTTAATATTATTAAATAGCCTTTTTTGAAATTGCGAAACTAATTTTATATGCCGTACGCCCAGTAAAAGTAAATGGGATTTTGCGGCAGTATGTGTCTGTCTAGTGATACATATTTCCCACCTTCTGGCACAAATGTTGTAAAAACTCGAGTTACGTGCATTCAGGGTGCAATATTTAGTATACGTTAAAAACATGAGTGTTATTTTTCCGGTGACTTGGTTTTTTAATCAAGTTAATTGTCCGTATAGTGTCACGAAATCATAGAATATTCTTAAAATCTAGACAAAAAATAATGCACGCTCTTGGAAGAGCCTTAAGCCATGCAGAGTTATACATGCGCAGACTTGAGAATATTCCAGCACATATGGTCCATCTACAATCGGCGTGGCGTAGACATATTGCGTTATGGCAAGGAGTTCAATACATGTAGTCGAATGATTGCGTCTGTAATACTCGTTTGGAACTAGCACACGTTCGTACGTAACATAGCGTATCATTAGAGATGGCCTTATCTTTGAAGTTTAGTGGCAATGGCGAGTGCATGTTATTAAGATGGTGTGATTGGACTGTGTGTATTGACGACCATGAGACCATTAGGTAGCCATCTCTCAGTTTATTTTGTATGTTTTTTACGCCAGCCAGTCATGAGCTAATGCAAAACGTCGTATATAGCTCTGCGTACAAAAATACAGTTGGAATAACTGTAAACACAAAAAAATATGATTACAACGAATTTTTCCTGTTTCCGTTGCCAGCATCGCGTTTCGTGTCTACGATATACTTATGTTTTCAAACGGCGGCGAAATGAGTCACTTCATAATTGCGTAGGTCGAGACAGTGCCCATTTTTCTCAACAAATGTGATAAAATACATACTACAAAACCGAATCAGTTAAGAGAAAATATAAATGATCTGTTTATTTACTGGAAAAGCAGTCGTTCCAAACTGAAATGCTTTCACCTTGATCAGTAATAATCGACGGCGTCGTCGTAACGTTGCGGGATAAGGACAAGTACAAAGGTTGCAACGAAATTATTCCATATAACAACAGCGACTTGCATCATTAACGTAGGCCTACTGCAAAGTCATGTACCTAAGTCTTTTATTTTTATATGGCCAGAACGATAACAAAATTAACCGTGAAGNATATGGCCAGAACGATAACAAAATTAACCGTGAAGTAAATGGGGTTATTGCGGGTTACGCAGTGCGCTTAAAAACGCTGGAATTGCTTCATCATTTTCCGTTACGGCGGTTGTAGACAACATATTTTCTTATGCTATGATGTTCTATGCTGTTCACGATAAAGTGAGCTCTTTTGAGGCCCCAGTTACTTTTCCTGTCAGCCATTTTTTTTAACCTTTAACCACCGTTTAAAATAAATATCGCCATGTATGTAATAAAGACAGTGCGTATATTCCACCGCACTCGGATGTTAATGCCTGAGGCTAAAATAAAATATATTTATTGACTATTATTCCAAATGAGGGGGTTTTCAAAAGTGCTGTTTTTTTTTTTAGGTGAGTCCATAGGAGGAGGATCGTGAGCTAGGGGTTGGTGATGTGCCTGTCACGAGCTGGAGATGAGGGGTCCATAGTCAGTCTACCGGATTGTTTTTTCTGGCGAGCCCCCCAGATCCCGCGGCGCCAACGTGAGCGTCTTCACAGTCCTGTGAGTCCTCCGGCGTGCATGTTAGTAGCTGAGACGGTTGTGGAGAATGGGCTAGGTCTCAAGGCAAGCCGCCTTAGGTCGGGTTTATTGGGTTTAAAAGGGACGCATGCATCGCGGCTGAGCAAGGTTGTCTGGTGCCATGGCCGCAATTGTAGCCATGGACACTGCCCGAAGGAAGAAGGGTCCAGATGGAAGAGCACAGGAAACCAGCCCAAAGCGGAGAGGGCACTGGGAAAATCTGTGCTACAGTCGCGGAGGATGAATGTATATTCCTTTAACTGGACTATGACGGGCGAAAGTAGGATGGCAGTTAGTTTGCGAAGTCACCCGGACACGAGGTGCCTCAAGAAGACTCTCCGGCAAACTGCGCGTCGCGCGAGCCACCGGCGCGNTTTGTCTCGTTAGCGACGGGGAGAGAGGGGAAGGGTGGTGCTCGCTAGGGGGTGGAGAGCAATGGAACACCAGAGGAGCAGGAGACATGTGAAATTCCTGCACGAGGAGGTTTTCACTTGCAGCGGGATAGGCATGAATACATGCTTCCAACTATGACAACTCAGTGTTTCCGCGTAGATCACAGTGAAGGAATAACCCTCACAATTGGCTCAGATGGTGAGTTATGTTCAAACTGAGATTGTCCCGTCACTAATATACAGGATGAGTATAAAAGAATACCCAAACTTTGAAGGTCTATAATATCAAAACCAAACAACCTACAACCTTGATTGACCAATCAAATGAACCGTGGAACCGTGAAGTTTGTTTACCATACATTCATAAATGTTTAATGTGAACACCATGAGCGGCCCGAACCTAAGCGATAATCAAACTCGTTTCACGCTATTGTCAGTATGTCCGGTGTTAAATTTTGGATGCCGTTCGTAACTCTCAGTTTGGGGTTGTGAGGGGGTAGCTAGCTCGCATTCGACACGCCAATGTGAAGGGGACGGTTTGATGTTTCCTTTATGGTGCGCTACCCCATTGGCACCTAGCTGTTCGCTGATACCAGAACGAGACGTTGCCGCAACGCTGGATTGGTCGAGGAGCAGCTGGTGACTAGGCTCTTCATCACTGGCCCCCAAGAAGCCCGGATATTACCCAGTACGATTGTTTTCTTGGGGTAAATAAAAGATCAAGTGTTTCGTCCACCATTGGCGGCTAACATTGATGATCTCAAAACGATAATTACGGACGCCATCCAAATCGTAACACCGGATATACTGACAAGAGTATGGAACGAGTTTGATTATCGCCTAGATGTCGTTCGGGCCGTTCGTGGTGGTCGCATTCAACATTTGTGAATGGATAGTAAACAAACTTCGCGGTTCCACGGTTCATTTGATTGGTCAATAAAGNTGGTCGCATTCAACATTTGTGAATGGATAGTAAACAAACTTCGCGGTTCCACGGTTCATTTGATTGGTCAATAAAGATTGTAGGTTGTTTGGTTTTGATATTATAGACCTTCAAAGTTGGGGTATTCTTTTATACTCGTCCTGTATGGTTTTNGTTGTAGGTTGTTTGGTTTTGATATTATAGACCTTCAAAGTTGGGGTATTCTTTTATACTCGTCCTGTATAATTTTCTTAGTGTTCCCGTTTCCTTCTCGGACTTCATTCCGCAGTTTTCGCTCCTTATCTCATGGTATCTTCAAAACTTTACGGGAACGCTAAGCGTGTCTTTTGGGAATGTCAATCGAATTTCTCTCGGCGAGAAATAATTATTCTTTCTGTTTCCATTCTTTCCTGTGCGTCCACATGTAGATGTTTATAATGGTTTTGTGGGCATTGCCCTAGGAGTTTTTTTCAATTTGCTGGCTACACAAATACGTTATTCGATACGTTTGCAAAATTCTTTAGAGTGAGGCATTTTTTTTTACAAAAAAGTAAATTTTATAATGCTTTTTGTGGAGTTCGTTTAACAATCATTGTTCTGCTATTTTCTTTCTGTACGTCAAACAATCCACATTGGAGATTATCAGCTATTTCGAAGTTTTACTAAGAGTTTATGTAGTAAATTTGTCGACAATAACTCGGGGGNCACATTGGAGATTATCAGCTATTTCGAAGTTTTACTAAGAGTTTATGTAGTAAATTTGTCGACAATAACTCGGGGGAAAAAGCGAAGTAATTTCATTTGCTGAATTGCCTAAATATTCAAAGTACCAGTAGCGAAAATATGTAATATTCGATTCTAGTGTAGTCACTGGTTATAATTGTTTCCTCTCTGTAAAGTGGATATTATTTAACNCACATTGGAGATTATCAGCTATTTCGAAGTTTTACTAAGAGTTTATGTAGTAAATTTGTCGACAATAACTCGGGGGGAAAAGCGAAGTAATTTCATTTGCTGAATTGCCTAAATATTCAAAGTACCAGTAGCGGAAATATGTAATATTCGATTCTAGTGTAGTCACTGGTTATAATTGTTTCCTCTCTGTAAAGTGGATATTATTTAACGACAAATAACCTACGTAAAGATTAAATGAATTTTCATGTGCAAGAATCGTGTGAATGTATTGGCAGAAAGTTTACTTGTCTCGTTCCACCAAGAATTCGCAGCAGTCGCCGTGTTTGGCACGTTGACTTTTCATGCGCTCTTTGCCAGGAACCGCGTGTTTCATTCCATTTGCGAATAAGACGGCTCTGTGAAAGCAAATACTACAAATAGAGTAAAGAAAACTTACTGAGGGAATTGATCTAAATAGTTACATCACAATCGATCGTTACTTTTGTCCTCTTGCAGACCGGTCACTAACATTATACAGAATTATTTTAACAGCCGAGTAGGGAATTCATTGTGTGCAATTTCTGTTTCCTCTCTCGTATATGCATAATAAGGCCAGTCACCACATATAGATGGTATCTGGCCTTCTTACGCTTCTAGATACGAAACTTGTCACCAGGGAAACAGATTTCTGGGAATACTTATCTAGACTTTTCAGTTTTACGGCACTTAAAACAGGTGACTCTAGAAATTATCTTGGAGGAAAAGTTATTTTGATGTTATATAGTCTTTGTAGTGTTATGAAATTTTATAGTAAATAGAACTCGGCTTATGAGGTCCTAAAATACGAAACATTTATGAGATTCGTTTCAGTATCCGTGAAAACTTGGAATTAGAAATATAGGGAATTATTTTATTGATAGCTATGAGGATTTCAGGTCATTTTCGCGTAAATACAAAAGGTACTCGTCCCCGTTGATGCGTTTTTTAGTGTGATTTGCGTCTTATCATTTGTAGGAATCCAGGATTTCAGTAGGTTATTCGATATCTCATGTAACGGTAAGTTACCGTTACAGTAAACGTTGACGTCACGTTAGTTCTTCCCTCATTGGTCCCACACAGTCCACACTTAATAAATTCCAGGGGATTTTTCTCCAGTTTTCTGGGGAACACAAAATTGTTTTTAAAGGCAATAATTTNCCACACTTAATAAATTCCAGGGGATTTTTCTCCAGTTTTCTGGGGAACACAAAATTGTTTTTAAAGGCAATAATTTTATGGCGACCGCTAAATAGTATTTTATTCAAAACTAAAAATATTTGGCAAGAGGAATTCCCACAAAACATTTTCTANAATGGCGACCGCTAAATAGTATTTTATTCAAAACTAAAAATATTTGGCAAGAGGAATTCCCACAAAACATTTTCTAGCCACCACCTGCGCGCATTGCGTGTTCAAAGTGAAAAAATTTGGGCGGCTCTTAACAGCGTAATCTTGAGAACCGATGAGGGTGATTGAGGTGAGTATGTAGCAGCGCCGGAATGCAAGGGTGGGGGAAACCGGAGATCCCAGAGAAAACCCGTCGACCAACGGCATCGTCCGGCACGATCCCCACATGCGAAAACCCGAGAAGGACCCCGCCGGGAATCGAACTCGGTTCGCCTAGGTGAGAGGCGAGTAGTCTGACAACTACACCNTCCAAAAATATCTTTGATATCACGTTAAGTTGTTTTTAATGAATTCTTCCACCATCGAGGCTAGCATATGTAGGCTCTGTGGGATGCCCTTCTGCGAGTCCTCATTCCTGTCGAATTCTGTTTCTGTGGTGTCATGGAGGGCATTCATTTGTCTACAATACATTTTTCAATTCCTGCCATATGACCACCAGACTCCTATCGAGAAGCCAACGTCACATGCAAATACTCCTCAGAGCGTTGTGCTGGGATAGGATCTTACATAGTGCTTTGAAGTTCATCACGTCGTGTTAGCACTCGACACGACATTATTGATCGTGCGTTATCTTGTAACTTCCAGGTTCTGTTTGTCAAAGTGCCACGATGGGGATACCTGGTTTACTGATGCGTCGTATCTGCCACAATTTACGGTATCACTTCGATTTATTTCCGTTTATTTGCGGTGCGTACGTAAAACTCAATTAACGCGTATGATTATGGTTTGGTAAATAAATTTCATATATTGTTAAGTGATATAAATTTTCCAAAGACATATCGCTATTCGGAAATGTATCCTTATGAGCAGCCAAGAAATTTTTGAAGCCTTCGGTTAGTGAACAAACAATTGGAAAAAAAAAAAGTAGACAATGCGATATCTAAATATTTTGCAAAAGTAGACTTCCAGGCAAAAGAACGAAGTAGACCTATTTATTAGGAACCGTAGACAACCTTAACTTGCTACGCCTTCGTGCGGATTTAACTTACAATTGTATTTTTCCGACACGCATGAATGAAAACAGTTTTCCGAGGAATGAATGTTGTTCTCTGAAACAAACCAGACGTGTTGTTAAGGAAACTGCGAGATATTAATCGGAATGACTCGCCAATGTACATTTGACTCTATCTAGAATGTTCCAATTTTTCGCCATTACGTTTGTTTTTAATTTAGTTATCTAGTTTTTTAGCTCGTTAAAATATGGGTAACGTATTTTCAGCTCGTCCCGCAGTACCTGTTGTATAACTACCCCTTTAAATATATGAGAATTAATCATGCACCCGTCTGATTAAAATTGGAACTAATAAAATTGTTACGACAGTCAGTAAGTTAATCAGGTCGTAAGGAGCCAGAATTTTGAAGAATTGCAGTTGATGGCGGAGAAGAGTGATGGAACCAAGATGGTTCAGAAAGCTGCAGCTGAAGAGGATAGTATTCGTTCCATTTTGGTTTTACCGCAGCTTATTGTTCAGATCAAATATTTGAATGTCGTGGCACAGGACATATCTTAACAAATATTTGGTAAGTCCGCGATATCTTGCCCGTATTCTTTTTGTATAACCGTGATAAATATCAACTCGTTATTTGTTCTTTTTCAGTGTCAAATGAGCAAATACGGACTGAAGCAAGTCCATTCTGGTTTCAGGAATTCTGTTAAAGTAGTTGTCTATGTAGTAATGAGGTTTATGAAATCTTAACAGTAAGTTACAAAGGGAATTTAAGTGAGCACAAGATGGCAACTGTTTCCGCCGCTTTAAGGGGGCAGTATCCATTCCATCTTCTATTTTTATTTTTTTTTTACAAATCTTCGTAATGAAAATTTATGACCAGACACAAAAAATCAAAGCTAGATATGACATATAGGACTCCTTAACGAAGGCTGTGAAATTTGTACGGTTCCAATTATACCTGTATTTTCTCCTTTAGTATTAACACTATTAAATAATTAGGTGATACTTTATTACGGCTAAAGACGTGAAACTAATCGTGTAAGAAATATAAGTTGGATTTCGAAATAACTGTTAAGATGTTCCCTATGCCTTGGCTAGCTTGGTTTTTAAATATTGACTCCGAAAATTTAAGTTATGGAAAAAAAATACGTAAATCCAAGATGGCGACGGTACCGCCACCTTAAGGCAGCCCCTGCGTGTCGTGCGACGAGGCGGAAATTGCCATGCGCGGGTGGTTGCCTAGTTGTTGGCCTTGCAGGGGCCATCGGGTGGAAATCATTACAGGAGGAATAATGCAGAGACGGCGGGCCGCATTGTTTGCGAGTGGACCCGTGGTCCATGGCTCGTCGGAGAGGGGAAGGGGTGGTAGGTGGGGGGAGGTCGGCCAGGGCGCCCTCCGAGAGCCGGGCGAGTTCCATAATGCAACGCGAGGGAGCGAGAGTGTGGCGCTGAAATAATTATGCGATACCTACCCTGGCATAAAGGCGCCCGGCGCCGGGGTACAGTTCAATATTTCACCTACCCTCCATTAATATTCCAACAAAATGAGTTTTTTTATTGTCCGTATTTTTCACTCGGCATCGCGTCTCTGTGTAACTGTTAAATGAAATTCGGCTGCGCGGGCGTGTGCGTGTATGTATGAGAACACCACCCCCCTGGTTTTTTTTTTGTGAAAGCGCTCGTGTAACTATACTCGAAATGAGCTCGGCTTCCATTGGTCATCTGGGCCATGACGTTTGTAATCAATCAAGTTGATAATTTGATTCCAGAAAACCTGGTCCATCCCTCTCCACCACCCCCTTTCCCCTCTCTTTCAATTCCGCGAACCCTTGACCNCTGCCGGAGCGCACGAATGTTTACAGCGAAACATAATCCAGCTTATTTATTAACTTGCAATTCTGACCATTTGTTCGCGACCAAATTAAAACAAGCGTTCCTATTACGAAATTTTGCAATACCGGGACGATATTGCAGTTTTTTTAAAAGCGTAGGAGTGAGTGCCATCGAGTTTTCCCCCCGGGAAAAAGAGGACCCGCGATAGGTCAGGAGGGGGGAGGGGGGAGGCGATGTAATGAAAAAAAAAATACCGGGGGGCCTTTGACTTCGCGCCGGCTCGCACGCCTGCCCGTTACGTTTATGACTAATGAAGTATGATGCATAATTCAAACGTTCATTATGTATTTTAAACACTTGGTGCCGGTGGAGCCCGGGTGAATTTTTGTATCTCCCCCCCCCCCTCACACACACACACCTTCTTGTTTGCCGTGCGAAAAGACTTCTCTGGTCGGACCCTGTTTCCCCCGCGTTCTTAATCCACGAATTACAGCAGCGCACACGACAAAATGCGCGTCTTCATTTGCGTGCGCGTGTACACACTCCAACTAATTAATATTTTTTTTTGGTTGAGTTGGTTAATTATTTCCTTTCCGTTTATTTTTTTAATTTTTTTGTAAATAAACTTGTTCCCTGGAAATAAGTGCAGTTTTTGTTCGTCCCGACATTCCGACTGTGGTCTCTCTGGTCCGTACAGCGTTGGACTCCTCTCGTATTCCGTTGCGAGAAGAACCGCAGTGTCTGTGTGGGAACACGAGGCTGCAGAGTGCCTACTAATACAGAGGTGAAATAGTATCTTGTACCGCGAACTCCAGACGCAGACGCCAGCTATACGGCGTCACTGGCCAGTTGACATGTAGAAACGCCAATCGACGCGACGCCTGGTAAGTTACTCGCCAGGTGGCAGCCCAGCCAATAGGAGGCAGCCAGTCAGGCACACTGTCCGTGCCTGAGCCTCGCACGACCCACATCAAAGGAGCCGCCGTGCTATTGCACCTCTCTGTACTTATGTACTCTCTTGATGAGGCGATGTGAATTCAACCCGTACGCCTTTACCTCTTCCAAGGGATTTAAGGTGGGTTTACTATTAAATACTGAAGAATGAAGACCTGTACTTATGACTCGTTAAGTACACGGAAAATAAATTTTCGCAGTTTACGATTGATCTAGCAACTGTTAAGTCAAGCCAATCAGAATCGTAGGAGACCAATGCAGCCGATGTAACCAGGAGAAATGGACAAGAATGAAGTGGAAAAACGGATACGAGTGAAGATTATTTAGATATATTTAATTATTTGTGGTTACAGATTGTATAATCGTTTTGAAAAAAAAACATGTGATATCTTACAGAAGGGGACGCCGATACCAACATTAGGCATTTACGCCAATAAATGTAAAAAAAAAAAAAGTCATATAAGGCGAATTCTCTTCCAAGAAATAAAACATGACAATGAACAGTTCTTTAAATAAGGAAGATACTGTCTCCCGATTAAAATAATTCATTGCATACACACATTCCTTGTAACTTAATTTCAATAAAATTCACCTTTTTTCCCCTTTTCAGGTGGTTAAAGAAAGATATGCCACCAAACCAGAGTATTTCTAAACTCGCATCCTGTAGCCTGGGCCTTTTGTGAAGGTGGCCTTGATAGAACCGCGACATCCACGTCTCCTGCTCTTCAGGCATGCCGGAAGCGATAATGACGTGGCGGCGATAAAGCACTAGTGGAATGAGCGATAAATAAATGAAACGGAAGTCATCGAGAAAACTTAAAACTCGCTTTCGTGCCTTTCTATGAACTGTCGACCCCTGCTGGGCGTAGTCTTCGTCCACCCGACACAGCACATCCGCGCTGGGGTTCGCGATGAAAGAACTTTATATGCTTGGAAATGTTTATCTTTTCATCCATGCCAGACATTGTTATTGACAAGATCGAGTGGATTTTCATTAAATTCTTCTTCTCGAAATTTGGTTCTAGAAATTCGTTTCTCATTACGTTAATTTTTTTTTCTTTTTGCAGTTAACGGATTTCCAAATGAAATTGTATTGTTGTAACTTCTCATATGTTTTTAAACACCTCCAGGATTTTTACACTGGCGTTTTCTGTGAAACGCATACACGCGCTCTCTTTCTCTCTCGCTCATGACGGTTGACGGGTCTATTACGGATGAGCGATGGAATAAACTCTGAGAGTAAAAGTTCCGCTGACACGTCTCTTGGGACGTCATCGACTCGCTAGTGTAGCCACCAGACCCCGGAGAGCCTCTTCAACTGCTGCTGCCGTGAGGAATTAGTCAACATCTTGATTGATTTGAATCCTTGTCTTGCGTACGTATGTCTTGTTTGCCCTTATCATTTCCACGTAACCAAGTAAGAGTTTGCTAACCTAGACTATTGTACCACCCACGCGATTTTCTGGGTATATCGCAGTATAAAAGCTCAATGTGTTTGTAATAATTTTGAAATTAGGTGGAAACGGAAGTATAGAACCATAATTATAGGGACTGTTGCAAGTGGTAATGTGGCAGGTGTGTGCTTACTGCAGTAATAATTAACGTCTTTCTTTAATCTGTAGCAGTTATTGTAAGCTACCAGCACCGAATTTAAAAAAAAATTAAGTTGCCATGTGTGTGTATCAAATTCTCATCTCATCAATCGTACTCACCGATAAGACTTATTGCAGAGAAAATATTAAGTTTTTTGTTTCCGAGGTCGTACTTTTGAAAAGTTTCCGTTATACATACTTCTGCATACAAAAGTATGCAGAAGCGTGCAGGACTTTTCAAATCCGCACTTCTTCGGAAAACCACTATTCTGCCGAATAGTACGGCTGCGAATAGCAATTAAGAAACGTAATCCTGTGTAAGGTTTAGTTTTCAGATACGTTGAAGTAACGGCGTATCTGAATGCATTGTGCAAAAATGATCAGATATTTCGTATTGACATCATTTTAGTCTGTTGCTATGAAGCCGACTTTCGGACCTTTTTCCTGTCTGTATCAATAAAATNGGGGGGGGTTTGCAAATCCGAATCCGAAATTGGGCAACTGGATGGAAAAGCAAGTATACGCACAATATAGTTGGGTAAATGTTAATGATATATGGTATATAATTGGCTTGGTTTGAAGACCGTAACAACTAGGGGAACGTTTCGCCAGTGCAAATGTTGATAACATTCTTGAATAATGCTATGATGTTTTGACTTATGTTTCTTTCTTCTGAGTGAAGATGTGAATTGCAAGTGCCACTGCAAAACCACTAGCGTTGTAAATGAAAATTCCGAGGGATCCGCGTTCACTTTGCTTGAGAAAGATTGGATCTGTTGTGAATTCCAAGGAAGAAAACACGTTGATTCTAATCCAATACTTTCCAATCGGTTACTTCGTTTCTTAATTATCTGGAATCTGATTATACATTACAAGCATCAATATATTTTCAGAATTTTTATTATAAGAACATGTTAATGGTATGGTTGAAATTATTTATTACGTTTCTTCTCTCATAATGCCTCCAAAGTAAATATCCGAGCAGGGATTTAGGTTGTTTGTGTAATTACATTGACTTTTTTTTCTCTTCGGTCGATTTAACTTACTTAACTTGTCTACGCTGGTGTGTAGGAAAGACTCTATAATAGGATCTCTTGTTGTCGTTCGTTTTTTATTCTTTACGCTGTTTGGGTGGTGTCCTCATCCGGGAGGGCCAGTAAAACTGCCCTCACACGAAGGACCAATGGACGCGCGCGTAATTAAGGACGCTTCCGCCTGACCAATCATGATTTTCTGCCCCGATCGTCGCGTAATTGAGGTCGTGCTGGCCAAGCTATTCCAGGCGTTCGGAGTGTAGGGCGTGTTCTGGGGCACTTTGGGAACTTGAAGAAATAGGAAATGGATGAAGAAAATACATTCTTTCTTCATGCTTACGTCAACGTTGTGCCTGCCTCAACCTAGAGCACGTGACCGCAGGAACGCCGAAGCTAGAACTCGGTAACCAGTAGTAGTACCACAGAGCGGCTCCAAAGGCGACAGACAGACATCGCTGTTTCCGTACAAAACTTATCAAGATTACAAGCCGTGACCATCTAATTTACACGATTTTGTTCGAAACATCCCCGCCTGTATTGCGGCGCACTTGTCTATTATCACTGAGCTGTTTAAAGGCAAGGATATTTCGACAACTTTTGAAATAATTCCGTTTCATAAAATCAAGGTCCGAAGAACGATAGTTAACTCTTACAAGGGAAACTGTTATAGTAACTGTTTCAGCAGGTCACTGTTAACAGGATTACTGTTTTTTTTTTCCCCTTCTGCGCGTGGGGATAATCAACATGGTGATTTCACGGATGTATTTAACCTTTCAGGAGACGCTTTCACTATTTAACGTGGGTTTGTACTGTAAAGTAAAAGGGTGACCTCAAACAAATCAGTGTGAATGTATAAGCCTACTGGACGCACTTCAAATTAATATTTATTAGTAAATCAAGTAGTTCATTAGAAATGTATAACCTGCACTAAATTTCAAAATAAATGATTACATATAAAAGGCAATAGGCAATTTCTCGCTCCCAGTGCATTTTTTTTTTCTTTTTTTTTTTTTTTTTAAGAAAATGTTTACTAACTATAATAGGTTTTGCAGTTAACGTTTCATGCCGTACAACATTTGGAAATAACTATTTGTGAACATAGAATATGAAAACGTCCATGTGGACATGAGTTTAATTTTTGGAGCATGTGTAGAATTTATTGCGTAGAGAGTTTCAAATTACTGCTCTATTTCTTGGAAGTTTTAAAATAATTTCCAAATTCTGATGGGGAAATCGGCATCGTAAATTTCTCGGTTAATTTCTTTAGCGAACAAAATCTCTTCTCCGATTTCTAAATAGTGGCTGTTAAAATTCGAAGGGCGGGGCAGTTCTGTGTCTGTAATAAATAATTTATTGATGGCATAAATCGTGACTCAGAAAAGCTTGAATCTTTTAAATAGTGATACAACGCGCCGCTTTTAAGAAAAAAAAAAGTAGGTTAGTTATCATAACTAACCGACTTTTTTTATATGACGGAGCAAACACGACGCAGCAGTACTTGGACAGTATTTTTGAAAAGTACAAAAAGGCTTCGCCATGTTTTAAAAATCGGAGATATTGCGACATGGCTAGTAATATTATGCCTCGCTGTGGTTCTGTGATCGAAAACATACATTTATGTGTGTGTGTGTGTGTGTGTGCATATGCCTATATGTATATATAACAGCTTTATATTTCTAGATTATATTGAGCGACGAACGGCTGTAGAACTATAAAAACCGATCTTTGTACTTCTGAGTTGTGTAATCTTGGGAGGTTTTTTAAGGTGTATCTCTACCACGTGGAGAAACAGCGTTAATATAAACTTTCAGTATTTTATAATTGTTTGACATTGTCGTTTCGTTTGTATACCATACGTAGCGCAGTTCAGCATGAAAATTAATAAATTTTCGTTTTGTATTTTAAGTACTACTCCGAGGTCAGAATTGTCTAGTTTTCGTGGCACGTGTATCAGGGAATGTCCTCCCCGGAAATGAAACCACTTGCACCGTAAAGAACGCCATAGCCTACGTGAAGTATTTACGATTATTCGCAGATACGTTTTTTTTTAAGTACAGGTTTGCAGGAAACTTACGAATGCTTTTAAGCTGTGATAGCGTGAAATTGTAATTTGTTTTTTAATGTGCACCGTAGAGAATTGTGAAATGATGATTTTGACAGATATACAGGATGATTCTAAAATCATGGGGCGAACATTGATGGGTGGTAGAGCTCACTAAAACAAACAATTATTGTATAGGAATATATGGGCGGAAGTGACGCGTTGAAGCACAAACACAAAAATAACACACGAAATGCAACACGTTGTTTATTTACAACGTCGCCGCCAAATGCGTTTTTACAGCAATGTTTATAATAATTGCTCAAAATTGCTACCACCGACAGTAATGCAAGCTTGGTAGCGTCGGTGGAATGATTGGCGAACATATTCACATACGCCGGGTATTTCACGCACGCCACCATTGTCAGCCAATCACGCCATATGTAGAGGTCGCCAAGCATGCGTGACTGTTGGTGGATGCATTTCCAGCAACTGTTTTAACATTTTCTGTACGGAATCACTCGTTAAGTATGCTGCTAATGAACATTTTATGTTTCCGTTAATGTGTTATGTTTTTGTGTTTGTGCCTCAACGCGTCACTCCCGCCCATATAGTCCTATACAATAATTGTTTGTTTTAGTGAGCTATACCACCCCTCAATGTTTGTCCCATGATTTTAGAATCACCCTGTAACCATCCTACAGACTTTCCAACAATAAAATAACAGGGTCGCCGCTGAAAGTCCCATAGGCACACGCAGTGCGACGAGAACACTGCACGCCAGTTCAGAGCCTTGCGCTTAGCGGCGATGGCGCACCTGAAGCACGAAGCAGTGTCGCCCTTATCGCTCCAGCGCTTCTCGGCCTCACGCGGGAAAGAAACATCAAGGTAAGCGGGAGCCTTGAGTCCCGTATGTGTTGGCGCTCAAGTCACTAAACTAAAAACATCGGCTGACGATAGGCCGAAAAGCTTTACGACGTGGACATTATGCATGCTGGTTGAACAAGTGGAAGGGGCAAGAGAAAAATTCTCCTTCAACGTGCCTCGACCGTACGTTTCCGTGTTTACCCATTTACCAATATTTTAACGTGAGGACGTGAGGCGAGGCGGTGGTGCAACGGCCCCGGCGGCTTTTCGTGTAAACAGCGTCTCGATAACCGCGGCAATAAACACTCGCTATTGGCAAACAAGCGGCGTTGTTTACGACAGGTGCCCGCTCGCCCCGGGCGCCGTCGAAACTTTCCAGCACCATACCTTACATTTTTCCTTCCAGGTATTACTAGCAGCCTGGCGAGGATAACCGTAGGCTGGTGCGGCCGTAAAAGAGACGTGTCCGAACTCCCTCGAGGGTACTAGTACTTTGGATGATAGGCAAGGCTTGATGTCTCGTGGACAGCAAGGTCATTAGATCATTAGATATGGCGCACGCCACTCAGCGATGCGGCAGCGGGGAAGCAGTCGACCATAGCCTGTAGCAAGGAACCACCCCAGGGGAAATCACGATGGCATCTCTGCCAGTTTTCTAAAACCATAGTGACGTGCAATATTGTGCTCGTTTTGTGTTAACTACCGAAGGGTCATATTGGCACAAATTTACTTATATTTATTTATTTATTCTGATAAAAATTCTAAATGTTTTACATATTTCTGTGCTCCGTATTGATTTGATACTCTCCTCCCACCACATAAAAAAGGTTTTCCTGAAGTGCTAACTGAAATATAAGGATCCNGGGGGGGGGTCTGTGATACACCTTAAATAGAAATCTTGTACTGTTTCGTGCTTCCGTACTTTTTCACCTTCCGGGATAAGTAAAATGGGGTCGGACGTGGATGGAGGGGGTATGACTTACTTATGTTGAAGATTTCTTCTTTTGTTCGTACGTTTACGTCACGTATCGTATACAAATTCATCGCCGCAGGAGAAAAAAAACCGTTTTTACCTGCCATTTCTGGTGCGGGATATGTTACCAAGTGTCGAATACCGGCGTGTTCCGCGTATAGCTTATTTATTAGCAAGGGTGTCGTCAGAAGCATGTTATTGCGGGGTTTCGGGCGCGGTGGTTGATATGCTGGGGGAGGGGGGTAGGGGTAATTCATACACACAGCTCCTCCCCGCACTGTCCCGTGGGACCTGGGTCGTGTTCCACTCGGGTATTGTGTTCCAGAGCACGGTGAAAGTCTGCCTCCGCGTCNGCGCGGCCTGCAGAAACCCCAGGCTTTGCCCTAGTTTTGTTCGCTCTTACAATAGGCTGTTCATTGTCAAGTGAGCACTTTCCGAAGCCCCTCTCATTTGGAATAATAGTCAATAATTATATTCTATTGTAGCCCTAGACGTTAACTTCCGAGTCTAGTGAAATGTATACACTTTGTTTATTACTTACATTTAAATATTTATTTTAAAAATTAGCAGAAGGATAAAAAAATGGCTGATAGGAAAGAAGTAACTCTGGGCCCCAAAAGTGCTCACCTTACCTTCAACAGCCTATACTCTACCGAGACAAGCATGCGCGTGGGAGTCGCAGATGTGAACTACAGAAGTTCACACCTTTCCCTCCCTTCTCTCATTCCCCTCCGAGGAAGGGATAAAATGCTTTCTTTCGCCTGCGGGTGGCCGGTGCAGCAGCAACCGTAATTCGTCATTTGAAACTTCGTACGCGATAAATTCTGTACATGCCCCAAAAACCAAATTCATGTTCACACGAACATTTTTCGTATTTTATGTTCACAAATCGTTGTTTCCACGCGTTGTAAGGCGCTAAAGGTTAACTGCCAAACCCCTTAGTGGCCAGTAAAAAAAAATGTAGTTTGAGGCGTATTCCCGTGCTTGTGCTTGTCATTTCTGTGATCAGGTTTTTTTTTAATTAATGTAGGCAAATGTACACGTGCTCGCGTAGACGGCTAAAGGCGGATTCGCAATATCTTTGTAACTTACGCATGGTTAGTCTTGGCCGACATTCGAACAAAAGCGTAACTTTGCTAAGTGAGGTAATTTTTTTTTTTTGTATTTGGTTTTTGCAGGCTTTGTGCAAAACGTAGTACATTTTTGAAACATTGGCCAAAGGAAACGAAATTTCGTGTACTGATGACTTTACCTTAATAATTTTAGCTGGAAAAAAAAAAATGCATTATTTAATCTGGCATTCTGTTTGGTTGAGAGTGCCGACGTACGTACGCTAAGTGTAAATGAGAATGTATGCATGTATATATTCTGTGATAAACTTTTATTCATGCGTACGTAATATTGTACTTGGAAGTTGTGAATTCATGTTAACGGCCCTGCTTACCAAGCCGGCGGCCTCCAACTTCAAATGGGGAACCAACGTTAAACGAAATTCCTTCTCTTTGCGTCAATTTTAAAGATAACTATTTCAAACCAAAAAAAATTTTGATGCGACTTTCTCAGAAAATATTGCTACATAAAGTTATTATTAGAAAAAAAAAATGTTTTTTCATCTTTTTTTTTTTGTTATATGTAAATTTTAATATTAAATTTTAGAAAAAAATATGTTAAACAAAACAATTGGCAAGATATCTTAACGTGGCAACATTAAAAACAAATCACCTAGAATACTTTTGTTTGAAATAGTTATATTTAAAATTGACGCAATGAGAAGGAATTTCGTTTAACATCGATTCCCTATTTGAAATTGGCGGCTGCCAGCTTGGTAGACAGCGCCGTTAATTGTATTGGATTCCCCTACTCGGGGTCCATCGTACTCTCTCAAAAGCACGCTAGCGCTCGTGTTTCAGTCCTCACCAGCCGTACAGATAATTCATGCCAAGTAGAAGGTCCAGTCGGTTTCGGTATATTCCATCCAGCCATGCCAGATAGCTTCAAGTGCGTAAAACCGTGTTCTTGGGTAGCCGGCAGGGAGACGGGCGAAGAATCATGAACACTTCCCACTACGGATTTTCACAAGTGGGAATCGTGCCGGACAATGCCGCTGGTCGGCGGGTTTTCTCGGGGTTCTCCATTTCCCCCCGTCCTTTTATTCTGGCGCTGCTTCATACTCACCTCAGTTCGCCCTCATCGACTCACAAGACCACGCTGTTAAAAGCCGCCCAAATCTCTTTATTCACTTAATTCTGTGCTTCCGGCCTTAAAAAGTTAACACCTTAGGACCGGCGATTTTCCGGAACCCAACCGCCATGTTACTGATATTATCTTTGACCTTCAATGGCAATGATAGATAGTTAGATTACTTTGATAGTTGAAATTGACTTGGTCTTTTGCCAAACATTATTCAAAAAATTTACAGAAATGGAATGCAACACAAAAAATAAAAGACGACAGAGAGCTATGAAGTAATAGGTATTCCAGCAGTTATTAGAAAATCGACAACAGACAAGCTGTATGATGGCAAACATATTAAAAAGAACAAGAACTATGCGTTTGTTTTCTGTTCACTGTTTTCCATTTTTGTCATATTGCTTGTTGTCTGTTTTCGTTTTTTTTAATTACTGATATGGTTCCTGTTGCTTCCTAGTTCAGTGATCAATCTGTTTGTGATGTCCTACTTCTGCGAAACTTTCTGAGTTAAGTTTAAGACTGGACGCATTCCATTTATGCATATTAGCACTTTTAGATCTGAACATGTTTGCAGATATTAAATACAGGTTGGAAGCTACAGGCCAAAAATGTATTTAGTTCCCCCAACAAAATATTTTGTTCAGTACACAAAACGTGAAAAATAAAAAATGAATTTTGTTCCTCTAACAAAATACTTTATTGAATTAGCAATGCTCTGTGTTGGGCCGGAAGAAATTAGACTGTGAATAAACTGTTTGGTTACTCATTTGATTGACTTCGTTCGAAAACACATCTCGAGTGTTTCTTTGTATTTTTGTGACAATTAGAATTGCAACAGTGTTTGTTAGCGCATTTGTTGATGCTTAATAACGGCATAAACACCCTTATAAAACAAGTTGGACAGGAAACTGAAAAGGAAAGCTGTAAAACTTTTGAAACATTTATTTGCTCACGTTGTCAAGTGTTTGGAATGCATGTATTTAAAAAACATCTTTATTTCATCAGTAAGAACAACAAAATAATTTGGTTTCAGCAACAAAATATTTAATTGCCCCCTGTACAAACATGTAGTTTGGTTGCGCCAAACAAACTTTGTTTAAGTCAACTAAGCTTTTTTTTTTTTCTCTGTGTAGTCGCTTGTAACTACCACCGGAGGAACATTTGTGCTGTTGGTCTGTGTATTCCCACTCGCCACTGTGCTATTGGTGCATAATACACCGGACACTACAAGCGCACGTTTCTGGCCCTCTGTCAGCCAATACAGTATCCAGTTCACAGTCTTCCAATCAAATGTTATTTCATGCTTAACATTACTACATTACATAGTGTTCATTTCCGTAGTCATACAACACTGTTGTATTTTGTACCAGGAAATGTTGGTTGCTGAGTCAAAGTGTTCGTATAAAATCTTAATAAAAACTATGATAACAATGAAACTATGTTCGCATTATTTTTACTTTTAAGTATCGAGATATATCGATATATATCTAGATTTTCGCTCGAGTTACGCTCGGGCATAGTCATCAATGTGTTAAAACAGTAAATATCTGACTACTGGATTTTAAGGGCAGCGCCTATCGGCTGGCAGCTGTGACATTTAAGTAGAAAATCCTATGTTGAATAAAAATTTGCCTCAGTGCGTTAGTTTTAAAGCTAGGCGTTTCAAACAAAATGCATTCTTCGCGAATGTTTTAGGAGAAGTACCCTACAGCGGATATGTTTTCATAACATCCTGTTTGCAAAGAATTTTTTATGTTTTACAAAAAAGTATATACTGTCCTTCTATAGTGGGAATATACGCTCGCCACAAGCGTGAAATTCCGTCGCCATCTGCACTTGAAAGTCCAACGTATAACACAGGCCAACGATAAAAAAAACTTTTTTAATGATTTTGCCGGATTGTTATGTTTTTTTTGTGTGCTGAGTCCGAAAATAATAATTAAAAAGTCATAACACCCACCATTTTTTCACATTTAAATATACTAAATGTGAGAAATTCATTTTTATCTAATATCTGTGCATTTTTATATACTTCATTTATATACATTTTTATATACTTGATATACATTATTAATAGACTAAAACATACAGTAAATCTAAATGAAATTAGGTTGGCAGTGGTGGTACTACTGTTTGTTTTCTTTCAGTCAATACAACCTCCTTTTTCAGCTTTTTGCCCATGTGCTCTAAGTATAACCGTGGTTGTAAAAACTTTCCTAACAGTTTTTGTTATATATGTGGTGAGTTTGTAATTAAAAAAACATCAAAGAAACATTACAGAGTTTGTTAAGAAAAAGTGTACTTGTATATTTTGGAATAAAACTCGGTTATCAAGAAAAACCTTGGGCTCCACACAAGGTATGCTATGTTTGTGTTGAAGAATGGTAAAAAATATATTTAAAATATACAGCTTTTAGATTTGCAGTACCCATGACATGGAGAGAACCAAAAAATCATTCAGACGATTGTTATTTTTGTAGCATTGATGTTACTGGATATAACTCCAAAAATAAGAAAGTAATTGTCTACCTTAATCTTCCTTCAGCTATTCGGCCAGTCGGTCATGGTCTGGGACTTCCTGTCCCTGAGCCACCACAGGCTATTGATGACGTTTTACTTAATCAGTCCAGTGAAACTGAATCTGATGAAGGTAAACCGGATGATGATCAGTTCCAATGTTCTCCAAAAAATGTCGAACCTCAGTTGTTTACACGGGCTGAATTAAATAGTTTGGTAAGAGATTTGGGTTTGACTAAAGAGAAAGCTGAATTACTTCGCTCTAGGCTAAAAGAAAAACATTTGTTGGCACCTGGAGCATCTATTTACAAGAGATCAACAGTTCGCTAAGTTTTTTAAAGCAAGAACAGTATTTGGTGTACTGCCATGATATTGGTGGTCTAATGAATGAATTTTTATAGACTCATCAAAAACTATCTTAAAAGCTGTTCTTTTACACAATGTTAATACTTATGCTTCACTGCCTGTGGCTCATTCAGTCCATATGAAGGAAATTTACGAAAATCTAGACATTATTTTAAAGTAAATTAACTATCCTGCTCACGATTGGATGATGTGTGGAGATTTGAAAGTGGTTTGCATGCTCCTAGGCCAACAAAAGGATTTACTAAATTTCCATGTTTTATATGTGAGTGGGACAGGAGAGCAAGAGATCGACACTGGTCCACAAAACATTGGCCTGCAAGAAAAACCTTAACATCTGGAAAGAAGAACATTTTGCATAACACTTTAATAGATCCAAAAAAAATTTTTCTACCACCTCTTCACATTAAATTAGGTTTAATGAAACAGTTTGTAAAAGCCTTGCCTAAATATGGTGAATGTTTTAAGTATTTATGTGAAAAGTTTCCTCATGTATCAGGAGCCAAACTTACATTCGTAAAATGATGTTCGATTCCAACTTTGAAACAAAAATGACTACAAAGGAAAAGGAGGCTTAGCTATCATTTAAGCAAGTTGTAACTAAGTTTTTGGGCAATGTTAAAGACCAATACTATGAGCTTAATGTAGCTAATATGATAGACAAGTTCAAAAATCTGGGATGCCTGATGAGCCTTAAAGTCCACTTCTTACACAACCATCTTGAATTTTTCCCTGACAACTTGGGCAAGGGGTGCGGTTTCACCAGGACTTCAAAGCGATGGAGAAACATTACCAGGGACGGTGGAATGTCTTCATGATGGGTGATTACTGCTGGTCACTTCACAGAGAACAACAAAATGCATCACATCGGAGAAAAAGGCACATAAGAAGCTTCAAAGAGAAGAGAGGAAGGAAATACCAAAAAATAAACTGTTAAAGTGTATGTGATGAATTTTTTTAAAAAATAAAATTGCATACATTGCATTTTTAAATACAAATGCATATTGTGAGAGAACTGTGGGTGATGCAAAAAAACTGATGCCAGATTCGGTTTCAGCACCCAAAAATTCATAAGATGCAGCTGGATTTATTTAAAAAGTTTTCACAAAATATTTTTTTGTTTGCCTCTGTAATTAATAAAATTGTTGGGTGCTTCAAAAGATACTTAAAATTCACATCCATAAGCTGGGCCTTGTTTCAAGAGGAATGGAAGACGCCATTTCTCATTGTGTATTATATTATTTTACGGCATTTTTAAATGTCGGGACTGTTCACAGCCACGTCATTCTCATACAGAAATTCCTAGGCGATCTCAGTATAGTGAACTCATAGCAAGTGTCGTTTCGTGAATGATGGGACTTAATTTATGTTTGGCATTAAGGGGCCGCCTGGGTAGGCCGCCGGACGGTGCGCAGAGCTCCAGCAGAATTTTTTTTTTTTTTTTTTTTTTTCATTCTAACGTGCCTGATTGTGGTCTGCTTACGAATAACATTTTAGAAACTTTAGAAACGTTACGCGTCTATATTATACGTTTTTCAGTTCCTCCATTTCTCTGTAAAGCATGTTTTTTTTGTGGCAGTGAAAATGGCTCAAACGGATATTTTCACGGTTATTGTAAGGTATAAACATTCCGGTACAAAACATTAAAAAATGAATAGGGACGTGCACCAAACCTTTATTTTTATTATTACGCCATAAAATGATAGCAGGGTCTCCGCTGAAAGTGTCATAAGAGGCGCGGTATCGACGGCAAGACTGCACGCCAGTTCAGTGCTTTGCGCGTAGAGGCGACGAGAGAGTTGACGCGCATGTCTCGGTCGCCCCCTAGCGCTCCCGCGCTTTCAGGCCTCAGACGTGCAGAATTCCTTCAACCAGGCGGGCCACCTTAATGCCTCACATTTATGCAGATGAAAACAGGCGCAGCGCATTCCTCGCCAGAAGGGTTAGACGTGACCACAAGACATCCAGGACTCCCAACAGCGTCGTGCGATCGACTCTCGTACGTCGTGGCCACGTCTGCTATCGATAGCAGTTCTGATCGATACGTGATGGGCCGGCACACCTCTCCCGACGCCAAAAAAAAAAGAATTTATCTATAACTACTTGTATTGAGTCGCGGAGGGGGGAGGCCGCCCCATGTGTGAACACGGTGGCCGACGCAGAGAGCGATACGACTGGGCCGCGAGATAAAGGAGAGCAGACAATCGGTCGCAGTATCTGGCAGCTCGCGCCAGCCAACACGCGCCGAATATCCGCCNAAAAGTTAATCACCGGACCGGGTGGGCTCTGGAGAGAGCGTATACATTCAGAGCCTCCTCCCCCCCCCACGACAACTCCTACCCCCTTGCTGCTTTCCCTGCGAGAACCAATCACAGTGCTCGTGCGTGGAACTGGCCTCCTGCAATTCTCAATACGGGGGGAACTGGATGGAACCTGTGTTTTACTAGCGCAAACCTCACATCCCTCCCCGGTGTTCCATCGTCGTCGAAGCGAAGTTTCTATCACCCATTGTTCCGGCGTTCTGGTCTGTCATTAAGGCCCCGGCTTCATCTCTTTTGAGAAATTCTTCTTTTCCGTATTATAATTTCTGTTTCAGAGTAATTATTGACAATCTTTGATTATAGAAAACGTAACGTTTACTTGTTTTAATATGTCGAGACCATAAATCATATATATACATATATAATATATATATATTATATATATAATGTGTGTGTGTGTGTGTGTGTGCGCGTGCGAGTGCATTTTATTAATACACTCTCGACTTTTGTAACCAGAAAATAACAAACCGTAAAAATTAGATTCAAAAATATTAAACGTTTAAAATGTAAATTTTGTGTAATCAAACATTTTCAGTGATTTTTCCGAAATTGAAATTATGACATGAAAACTAAGAATTTGTGTATAACAAGTGAAGCCGAGCCTTAAGGTGGCCGCCTGCCTACATAAAAAATAATTGTTTAATTAGTTTGAGAAGATTAAGTAATAATTTGTGTAACGTGTTGGAGAAGATGAACGAAAAGAAAATGAAATGGTGAAAAGAATTTCGACTTGCTAATTCTACATTTGTTCTTCACATCTGAGTCTATTGAAATGTTACAAACGTAGCCCAACGTGATAATTTAACATTTCTGATTTATCTTAAATGTAACAAATGTAAGAGTTGTTCCGAAAATTGCTAGACACGTGTATAAAACTAGAATAATCTCACGTCTATTTCGCAATAGCATGGCGTTCTATCTATTTCAGTTTTCGCGTGCTATCCGGCCATTGTTTAATTGACACGCGCGGGTCGATGAACGGACGAGAAATTAGCATTACAAGTCATTGTGCTCAGAATTTTGGCTCAAAACAGTTAGCAGGAAAATTACTTGTGATGGAAAGTGAGTCGATGAACGAAGGGTAGGGCCTATTTCTACTGGGGTTTCAAGTGCGTTGCCCATCCGAGAAAAGAGCGCATTGATTACAGGCATGTCGCCTACGCACTGCGTGCAGCCTCCGATAACACGTCGGTCCTAGTTACGGCCAGGTCATTCTTGGAAACACCCTTTTCCGCGGAGATTTTTCTTCCTGTATTCCCATCCGCGACAGTTGGACATTATTAACACTTTAATACTTTTGTATGTTACTGCTATCGGTAATCAGGAATCTTGCTCGGTAAATTGTTGCCGGCCGCTCTGCAGTATTTGTAAACATATACACATACACAAACTGATCAGTGCATGTCGTCCGTGAACTTAATAAATGCGGGAGCTCTGTGCGTGAATGCTGTATAGCTTGCCGTCTCCCTCCTCCCATTTGTGTGTGCGTGTGTATGGCCGACGTGTTGGTAATACACACAACTCTTGTGTTATCCGCGCACCTGCCCAACGTGAATAGATAAATAATTACTATTACTAATATAACATTCCATGTTATTCTTATAAACTGAACTATAACTTTGTTTGAAGTTGGTAACGAGAAGCTATTTACTGACATCCGGAAATAATTATAAAAATTCGACCGCCAGAAGTTTGCTTCTTGGTCATTGGTAGAGACCTGAAGTATTCGCGGATTCATTTAGGGACAAGCTAGAATTCAAAACACATGCGTTTATATAAATTTAGCCATTGGCCCACGCGGTATTTGACACTTCCTGAATAATGCTGGCCCAATAGTCGCCTTCCAGTGTGACAGCAGGCAACCAATGTAAAGTTGATGTCGGCCTATTTGTACATAAGACTGTGGAGTCTAGGCTGCAGGTCATTGAACTAGCGAATTTTTCCGGTATATAGTCATTGGCAATCCAGAAAGTGTGCAAGGAGAAAGCTGTAATAATCGCATACGTCTTGTGCGAAATTGTCCTTCCTTGCGACTGTGGAAAGGTGACGTTTATCGCAACTTGAAGCAACGTGATCCGCTTTTTTTTGTCCGGTAAACAACAATAGGTTGTATAAAAAAAAGCCATTCGTGACTGACTAACGTAAGGCAGAATTTTACACATTGGAAGGAGCATGTGTCATTAGCATCACTTGTCTGAGATATTTGTGTCCGCGTATTGTAACATAGCAAATATTTAAACCACTTCTAGACACAGTTGACCTACAGTGGTGCATTACGCAATGCGTGAGCGTTTCACCCGGAAGATATTTCCTTCTGTGGTATTTTAGTTTTTAAATATTGGTATTGCATTATCCTTCCGTTCTACAGGGAACGTTATGAAGTAGCTGCTGTAACATAAATAGTTTAGCGAAAAGGTCCCTGGGTCATTTGAGCATTTGAATAACGACGTTTTTGGATTGCAGGTGGAGGATAGGTTTTAGTCCCTTGCTCTTTTATACACTGAAGGGCCAAAAAAAATTGTACACCTGCCTATTATCGTGTAGGGCCCCCCGAGCATGCAGAATTGCCGCAAGACGACGTGGCATGGACTCGACTTATGTCTGAAGGTATGCAGGAGATAATTCACACCATGAATCCTGCAGGGCAGTCCACAAATCCAATCTGCGCCAATTTGGAAAGGGTTGCACGTCTGTCACGTTTAATGATTCTCGCCAGTCGTCGTTTGTCCCGTTCTTTCACGATCTTTTTCAGGCCGCAGCGATGTCGAAGATGTGATGTTTTACCGGATTCCCGATATTCGCGGTACACTCGTGAAATGGTCTTACGTGAACATCCAAATGTCATCGCTACCTCGTAGATGTTATGTCCCATCTCTCGTGCGCCGACTATAACACCACGTTCAAACTCACTTAAATCTTGATAACCTGCCATTGTAGCAGCAGTAACCGATCTAGCTGCCGACCGCATCGCGTTACTCTGATTGGTTCCGTACCTCTGTTATTTGCATACGCACGCCTATGCCAGTTTTTTTTTTTTTTGCTATTCAGTGTATATGTGCCCATATTAAAATTAATATCATTAATTAGTATAATTGGCTTTATCTGCCATTGTGTGAGGTTTTTTTACTGTCCTTGAATTTTGTTTCGTAAAATTCCATACTATTACAAACCGCAAATAATTGGACTAGAATGTAACCTACTATGTCTTGGTAACAAGCTCAGCATGCATTTTAATGCAATGGTTTCCAAACCTACGCATGTGAACAAAGTAATAGTAGTTTGTTTATTGCGGAGGAAATGTGAGGTTATGGCAGTAGTTTCGACGACCCTTGCGTGCGTAACTTGCGAGCGAGGAAGTCGTTGCTAGGAAACCACTTCCCTCGGTAGAAAAATGTCACTGCCCCTACCTGCATATATTTTAACGGGCACACTTGCTTGCGCCCAGTAAAGTTGGTAACGGTGGAGCTCAAGTAGTTCCATGTATTAGCGTTGAATTAAATGTGGTGTTAGGCAAATAGTTGTGAATACTGAAATAATTTATCTCGCTATCTGTGTTTTAATGCTTAGTCATAAGTGTAAGAATAAGTAAATTGGTAAAAATATCTACTTTTTTCTTTAAAAAAAAATAGTTTCACTTGACCGACGCACGAATAAAGTGACGTGGCCCTTGGCAACGTTAATTGTACATATTTCGGAAGAATACACAATGTAGGGTCGTCCAGCTTCTTTGATTGGCTAAAACATGTTCTGGCCCACGTTAACAGTTTGCGCGCGAATCATGAAGTTTCAGTGTCGGAGTTACTTAGTCCTGAGCGGCTTGGTCAAAGACGGACACGGTACCAGCAGCCAACGGAGGTATAACAACCTCTGAGGTGTGTTTATAGTATTGCAGTCTACTGTGTGCTCAGAATTTTACGCCAAAAGTCACTGGCCCTATCTATGACAGATCCTAGCGTGCTGTAGTGTTATTGCTGTTAGCGGGGAACTGCAGCTTCGCGCTGTGGTCTTATGCAAGCCAGCTGGAAAATTGATGTCACTCCATGGAGTAGACAGTCCTGTCTTGAACAGCATGCATTGCAAGGTTTGTCAATAGGGTCGTGTCCAGATTTTTTTTTAAGGAGGGTGATTTCGAGTACTTTAACGTCAGTGCTTTAACGGTAATCATTTCCTAAAAAACTTAAATACTATTGATATTAACACTGACATTGGCTTGTGTGTAATTGCAAGCAATTTTAATCGCAGCCTGAAAGAAAAACATGACATTGTCCTGTGTAATTTGGCAAGGGATGAGGTGCAGCCTCTTAGTTCCCCTATTTATCCCTCCCAGCCCCGTTAATTTTTTTCTTTCAGTCCCTGAGGGGG
>NQII01002237.1:180977-198923 GCA_002778355.1 Clitarchus hookeri | reverse complement strand
GGGGGGGGGGGGGGCGCGTGGTATACATTGCCCTTCCCCAAATTTAGTAAAAGGCGCCAGAAAAAGAAAAAATTACGCCCAAACTTTGTTTCCTCACCAAAATGCTTTGATATATTATGCACAATATTGAATTAATTGTTACAATATATTTCTGGTAGGTAGTGATGTACATTTCCACTTCTGGGTTATAGATATTTCTCTCTTTTTTTTTTATGCAGCGTGTAATTTTTTGGATCGCGCCAAAAACAAATTAACAAGAGGAGCAGAAGTGTGCGTAAAGGTGTGCCTCCTTTAAAAGGCTGCTCAGAGAAGTGTGCGATGCAGGGGCAGGTTTGCAGACGCATGCGCACAAGCGCTGTGGTCGTGTGGCGGCTCACGTTCTGCGCGGAACATGGCTCGTGGCTGACGGAGCCGACGAAGAACATGCGGAGATGTCCCCTCCCGGACAGCGCTGGCGTTTGCAATTCCCCCGGCTGCCTGCCTGTCTTCGTGTCTCCCGCCTCGGCCAAACTCGCCATGCATCGTGGCCTTCCGCCTCCGGGGCGCAGGTCGGTAGGTTATAGCCTATTGGCGATATCGTCACACTTTTTGAGTCAAACCTTTGAAAAATTGCCCCGTGTATGACTTGTATGATTGTTTTTTAAACATGTCTTGTTGTAGCATAAACGTTTTACACGTTGTTGTTTAAATATGTCTTGTTGTAGCATAAACGTTTTACACGTTGTTGTTTAAATATGTCTTGTAGCATAAACGTTTTACACGTTGTTGTTTTAATATGTCTTGTTGTAGCATAAACGTTTTACACGTTGTTGTTTAAATATGTCTTGCAGCACAAAGGGTTTACACTTCTGTTAACACGTATGTATCTTATTTTTGATTAAATTGAACTTTTACATTTATTTCCATTTTAAATTATAATATTACATTTGTAATTAATGTGAATAAAACTATAAATATAATAAGGTGTGTTGGCATATAGGCCCAGTTCCCATGCAAACTATTATTGAATTGAGTGCATACGAATGCGGCGCGTTGTGCCTTTGGGGTAATTTTCTACAATTAGTTAAGCTTTGTTTGCATGAGGCAGGAACAGCCCGAGAGTATAATCTCAGCAGGGCTCCATAAAAGTTGAAAGTAACCGTGAATGGACTATATTCGTCTTCCCAACAGGCTGTGCGGCATCCACTTTTCAATAACGTTTCGGAACATGTTGATCATATCGGCATCACTGCGATTATATCACTTCCAGAGAGGATTGAAGATTCCGACTGCCACGTAGATCGAAGTTTCTGGGTACTCTTAGACTTCGACGCGGCTGAAAATACAAAAGCCAATAAAACTAAGGTCTCATCATCTAGCTACGTCAGGTCCCATCACCACAATATTCTATAGGCCCAGTAAGTTCGTTCGTTACTTTAAATGGCTGCTGACTTGACGTGGAAGAAATAAAAAGGAATTGCCTACCCAAGTCCGCATTCGCTTATTTTAATCACAGAGACGTGCATTATGACTTTAGTCTTTGCACACGTCCTCTCCTACTATAAAAGTTTTCGCCTTGTCCATTAGTGCACTATGTGCAACTTTCCCATATCGAGACAGTCCTTACTGGTGGGGCATTAATCTTCACTGTCCTGAAGGTCAGGTGCTGTTTCCGTTCGACACAGATGGACTGTACTACGAAGACTGCGAGTCGGGCCTTCCTTTCTTTGCCACTCGCGTGATGCCGTTCGCATTGCAGTTGAGCTACTGTGTTTGCACTGAATGTTGAGATTTGCACTTCGCGGTTTTAGCATCATTGTGTTACGTAATTGGGACCAAAATCATTTTTTTACATGTTGATGACATAAAAATTTGTGTCGTGTGGGATTTAATGGGGGAGATGAACCCGCTACCTCCTGAAGTGGACACCTGAGTACCCTGGGGTAACCATCATGGCGCCTCCTATCTGACGCTTCAACTGCATTGCAGAGTGTTTGAAATCCGCCTTATTATTTTTACAAAACCTGCTCCCATTATACCAATGTATGAAAAGAAAACACTTCAGACTAGGTATAATACTCTCAATATATATGTCGTATATTAAATGCTATTTCCGAGCCCTCCAACATAGCTAAAAACGGCCTTTTCACACTGCTGTATCTCATCTTATACTGACCGGAAACATACGAAACTAAAGGACCTGCATTGAACTTTGCTGCATACTTTCCACCAATAAAATGATTGGGTCACCGCTTGAAGTGCCATAGTTACACGCAGCGCGACGGAAACACTGCGCGCCAGTTGAGCGCCTTGTGCGTAAGGGTGACGGGGTACTAGGCGCGCGTGCCAGTGTCGCCTTTATCGCTAGTTTGCTTATGCCCCTAACACGCGCTTAGAAGCTCCTAGTAGGCGGCGCCCTCAACATGAGTTTTGATGAGGGGACATACTCGATGCGTGTGTGGCGGAATGTAATGGCCTGGAGAAGTGGTAGCACCCCGGGAAAACCCCGCAGGTCATCTGAAAATGCCCGCCTCTTCTCCCTGCATGCTAAATATCCTGTTTTTGAGCGTTTAATACATTAACAAAAAAAAAGCAAACATTGTATTTCAGATCTTTATCATCGCGTCTCTTATTCGTTCCTTTGCAACAAATGTTCAGGCTTGAGGGAAAGTATCGCGTTGCCTTTTTAATAACGCGCTGGAACGAATTCGCTGCTCAGTCGTTTTGAATGGCCCTTGAAGTCAAAATTACTGCTTGTCATCGGGCGTATGTAGGCCTTTACCCATCCTACTCTGCAGCTCTGCTAAATGGCGGTGGGTTTCTGTGCTAGTGATGGCGCCTCCAAACTCGCCAGCTTTCTGTCGGAACATGAGTTTGTTAAGGGTCACACTTGCCCTCTTACCAAATGCTCCTTCGCCTTATACTCGAGTCGTTGTACTGGCATTCAGTCGTCATGTAGGGCAAACGTGTAGGAATGTATGATTTTATTGCATTGAAGTATTTAGTCGCTAATAGTACACTTCCCATAGATTCAACTTGTATGTTTTCATATGCAGCAGTGAAATTTTATCGATTGTGATTATGCGAGATTTCTTTGTTTCTGGATACGTAAAAATTTAAGTTACTCTTTGCAATGCAAAATGAATTACGAATTTTTCCCAGGCTTCTCAAGCCTTCAAAAGTGCCTTAGCAATTATTTTGGAATGCGTGTATTGATTGAGATTTACTTTTCACTGGATTGCAATGTTTTGAATATTCGTACCACGGCCCCCGCCGTCACCTTCATATTAGCGAAGAGTTCTGGGGAATATTTACCAGCACATTTTCTGTAAAATTACAGGCATTTGTTAAACACTGCGTGTGCCCGTTTGAGTTCTAGAAATTCGTGTTGCGCAGCTTTGTCATCACAGGTTGCGGGCACTCAGCCTGCGATACGAAACACTCGGAAAAATCTGCCGCCGAACCCTCATTTGCCACCGAATGGCCTTGGTGTCGTGAGACCGGGAGCCTAGACTCCCATAACTCACTGGGTGTTAGTAAAACAAATGCACTCCAACACATACTCAAATCATTGGGTCGGCGGTGGGGCGCCGTGTATCTGTGTTTCGTTGGACACCGGACCCCTATTAAGGCCTCTCATTGGTGTTGCCTATCATAAGTCGAATTACGTGTTTTTATGTACGGCGGAGGAGTTAAGCTCCCCTCCAGCTTCCCGGCTGGAGTGAATGTCTGTGTCGTGATGTTTCTCCCGTGATATTCTTTTTTCTCGGAATTGCAGCCTGCTGTTGGGTGTCTTGGTTCTCCTGTAACGTCCAGTCGAGATACCACAACACGAGGGTTGCTCCTTCTCTGCCAGCACACAGAGTGGCGTTTGCAACACGCATTCCACCGTACGAGAGGACGTGCTAATAGATTATAAAATCGGTATCCGTAGTTTACTTGCTGGTCCATGCTTAACCTTCTGAAACCAACCTTCGGAGAAAAATATTCCCGCGCTTAATATTTTAACGTAAACATGCGTGGTGTACCTATAGTAATGTAGGAGTAAATGAAAGCCAGTTTAGTTTTCGGTACTTATTAAAGTAAGAGTTGTTGATGGTAAAGTGAGCACTTTTGAGGCCCTAGTTACTTTTTTTTTCTTATCAGTCATTTTTTTATCGTTTCACCACACTCGAATGTAACGCACAAGGCTACAATAAAGTATATTTGTTGACTATTATTCCAAATGAGAGGGCTTCAAAAACTGCTCACTTTACCGTGAATAGCCTATAACGGCACAAGTTCACTTCATACTCCAGTGACTTTTCATATAGGGATACTCTAATATGATCAATCATCCTTGAACCCAGTAGTAAGTATAAACATAATTTTGGCCAGTAAATGCGTAGTATTTCAATTTCTTGGGTCCCATGTAGCCAGCCAATACTAATGATTGTGATCACGCCTATGTCGGAGTAAATTATAAGTTCATAGCAGTTCGCGGTTCGTTCCTTCTTCCGGGCGACAACCGATCCTGTGGGAGGGAAGAAAAATGGACGTCGTTGTAAAGGGAAAGAAGTGTTACAGCCAAGACTGTATCCGGGTAATGTTACACCACAGGGGGGCGAATCTCCGAACCCTCACAGAGATATCCGTCTTGTCCATGTCGTGATTCTTTTCCCTGCGTGGTTCCAGTGGAAAGGAGGGTGCAAGCAGAAAGACGACATGGGGGAGCAGGCTCATAGCTTCCTCACCACTGTATTTTCGACTTGAGTCAGTAGTACTTAAACAGTGAACAATTCGTTTATGCATAAATAGAACGAACGAAGAAAAGTTTGTTATGTGTGGCGTTGTTGTAAATGAGCGCGAGACTTGCAGCTTTGCCGTACGTTGGCATTTATGGGCAGGAGGTAGATATGTCCTACTTAGAAACAGTCGCGTGATCGGCTGGTGGGTTTTAGGCGGTGAGCGTTGCAGCGTTTGCAGGATATGATGGCCCCGACATTCCAGCAGGCGCATAACAAGTAGAACATGAAAACATTTTCATAGTGTTTAGATCCTTGGCATTTCGCGAGTTCATGTAGGCATAGACAGGATTATCCACGTGTGTATTTTGTGGTCCCGACAGATGTTTCTCAGTTTCGGTTTCCCAGGATTGGAAGAAACTTCGCCCATGTGTAGATCCCTACAGTTTGTCGTGGGGGAACTCTTCAGCAGAGTGCCACGCACTTTGGTGCGCGGAAATACTAAAGACGGCGGAACCTATCAATTTTTGTGGATGGACTCCGAGCCACTTTGATGCCTGCTGGTTACTCGTAAACTGAGAAGGGTGAATGAAGGTGGGCACCATCCCCTGTTGCCTCATCTCTAGATGAGCGCGACGTCTTTAAGCAGCAGCCCCACTGCCTTGTGAGTGAGTGGAGAGATTTGGGCGGCTGTTAACATCGATCTCTCGAGAGCCGATGAGGGTGAAGCGAGGTAAGTATGGAGCAGCGCCGGAATCCAAGGACGGGGAAAAACGAGAGATCCCCGAGAAAACCCGCCGACCAGCGGCACCGCCCGGTACCATTCCCACGTGTGAAAATCCGGGAACGACCCTGCCGGGAATATATAAGCCTAACCACTACACTACCGCGGCCCCTGCGTGAACAAGCCGATTCGCCGTGGTTTGACTATAGCTAGCCAAGCAGTAGAGAGGCGAGTGCATGGAGCAGCCTGGCGCCGCAGGGGAGTTGCGGATGGGCAGGGTCGACGTAAAGCGACCCCGGTTGACGAGAGCGCTGGACGCGAGGTCGGGTAATCTGAGCCCCGGAGGTCGGCTGCGTCCTGCGGTGTCCGGTGTCTGCACGGGGGCAACTGGAGCCGCAGGTGACATGCGAGTGGATTGGATGTCGCCCGACACGCTGGCTGGAGTTTCCATTCGCCCCGCGGCGCTGTCGATTTCCCCCCGCCCAGAGCTCCGACGGCGACCGTCGAAAAATATCTTCCCCGGTGGGAGAGGACTGCCGTTGGTTTCCGTGCGTTGAAAACGACGGCAGCAAGGTTGTGTGGCAGCGGATTTGACATGTAAAATTCATGGTAAACTACTTTAGAAATCTACCTTTGAAAGAAAAAAATCATCGCCCGTAATTACATATTTCTTGCAGTGCGCATCGGCATGCAGGCTCCAAGTTGTCAGTGAAGAAATAAAAATAGTTCTAACACACTGCCAAGTATTGCGAGCGTGATGTTTACATTTGTGTCCAATGAGGTCAGTGCTTCTTGTTGTATACACATTATAGTCTATTCGCTGTATCTTCACACTTTTTGAATGAAACCTTTTCAAAAAACACTTTTTGTGACGGATTTTGGTTGTTTCCTGAATAAGTCATGTATCAGAAGCAGTGGCGTGTGGTGAACTGTTGCAAGGTAAGCTGGCGTTAGCTCTGTGCTGTACCCTGTTGCTAGCTAGTTCGCACTCCCGCCACTACAACGTAGTTCGTCAGGCGACGCCACAGGCCGTGTGTAATGGCTGCCTTGCCTGCTCGTTGTGACTGGTTGATGTACATCCAGTTTCCCTAGGCTCCGCAGTGGTTATTGGTTCCTGCTGCGTGCGCCGAGAATGTACAGCAGTGGGCAAGCACCGGCTTACCTTGCAACAGTTCACCACACGCCACTGATCACAAGCGTTTTATACTTATGTTAACACAAATGCATATTATTTTTGTTCAATTGAACACTTACTTATATTTTATTCGCAAATTGTAATATTTCACTTACAGTTAATAATAATAAAATCAGAGATAACACGTGTATTGTGTATGTGTTGTTAAGGACTGTAAGCTATTCATGGTAAAGTGAGCACTTTTGAAAGCCCGCGTATTTAGAATAATAGTCGATAAATATGTTTTATTTTAGCCTTAGACGTTAACTTCCAAGGGCGGTGGAATATACACACTGTGTTTATTACTTACATGGCAATATTTATGTAAATTGGTAGTTAAAATATAAAAAATGGCTGAAATAAAAAACAAGTAACTGTAGAGCCTCGAAAGTGCTCACTTTATCGTGAACAGCCCATAATAAGAAATAGCATGCGAATATATGAAACTGATTGTGTTCGAATGCGGTGCATTGTCCCTTTGGTGTAATTTTCTCGACTTGGCTTTGTTAGCATGAGGCGGAGAAATTTAGCAGGGCTTTAGAAAAGTTGGAAGTGACCGTGCATGCAGTATAGTAAGAAATATGAAATTTACACATAAGTAACACATTTACAAGCTTAAAATTAAAAGTAGGTACTAGGATTTCACTCGGGTGGCACATGAATGAAGTGATCAGGCGCATGGCAGTGCTAAATTAACATATGATTGAAGAATGACAATGTAATTAGAGAAGTGGACCCTAACCATGGTTTTCAAAAGTGCTAAGTTTACCCTAAGTTTACGCTGCATGGGTGTATTCGGTTCAATTGCGGAGTAAGGAATTGATCTGAGATCGGAGTACTGCCAACACTCTTGTGAGTTTGCAAAAAAACTCTGTCTGATAGGACGGCAAAACTTCTGGTCTAAAATGTTTGCACCACTGCCGAAAACTGTGTTAGCATGCCAGCTTCATCATGCACTCGAGTATTTTGTGTATTCAAGTTTTCTCTTCGTTGGGTTCTCAATTCTGCTGTTTTGTGTTTTCTATGTGAAATTCTTGCTGAATTTGTCTAGCTACATTTATGCTGCCTTCGTTGTTTTTTGTTTAGTTTGTTGTTAGACTGGATCATTATAATATATCGATCCTTCTATATGTATATTTATTTTGACTTAAGAAGTGCTGTCGTCGTTGTTTCTGTGTCGATCGTTGTCTCTTGTTCCATATATGTGCTTATTTTTATTACCACATTTTTACTGCATTTGTGTTTATCATCCATATGCGGTGTTCTTCGTTTTTTTTAGTTACTTTATGCGTAGTCATTGTAGGCAGTGGAAATCCAATAAATTCAGAATACAAAAGTAGTACGTTAGACAACAGTTCAAAAGGTTAAATTGTCGCAAAGAATGTTTCTCGGAAATTCGTCGTGTGCTTTGTCCGTATTTCAATTATAACTTTTGAGATGAAATTTAAAGTGCAAGCAGCCAGTGCGGCAGGAAAACCAAGTGCGGGATTTCAAAGAAAGTGCATCGCGACATCCCCTTGGCTCCAAGAAGCACTAAAAATAAGCTTTGTGTTAAAATAACTTTTTGAGGTTTTTATGACACAATAATTTAAGCTAGAATTGTCATATTTACGCGAGAGAAAAAAACACTGTGAATGTAATTTTTTTGAAATAAGTTGGTATTTCCATGAAGGTATACGTAATGTCACGTCACGACGCCAATAAAATATCGTCAGAGCGGGCTCGACGATTGAGTGGTGTGCAGAGCATGTTTCGAGGAGTGAGTGTATACGGTCGCACGCCAGAGAGCGGGGGCTGATGTTTGCAGGCGGGGTAGTAGGGCGGAGCNCACCCGCCAGCCGAGCCACTCGAGTGCACATGCAGGCTGCACCGCGCGCCGGGTGGCGGATAATTGCCTTGTAGGACTGCTCTTGACGAGCTGGCGGGGGGGGAGGGGGCCCCCGCATGTGCCCTCGCTGCACTTGTTCAAGGGCTGCCTGCTGCCAGCCCGCTTCGCTTGCGTATTGATCCACACTTTAGAAAAAAAAATACCCCCCCTCGGGGATTGTTTTATGCATGCCGTACACATCACTCCTACGTGCATATTTCCATCTCCACTAGTATGGCGATGGTTGTGCGCCTGCAGTTGCTAGTCCTAGCCACCCTGCAAACATCGTCACTCGCTCTCTCCGAGTCATTAGGAATGCTTCGTCATAATTATTTGTGTTATTTACCGTCTACTTTTTTTTTTCAAACAGCTCTTCAGTGACAGAACTTGAAAATGCGACGGTATTTAACTGGTCGAAAGGTAAAATGTCGAAGGTGGGAAGTTCCCTACCTTAGATCAATTTTTGACCGCTGGGATTGAGTGCGAGTGATGTGTTGGCCTTCGTGCGGATTTTTCGCGCGTTATTATTGCTCTTGTTGCTTTCTGAACAACTTTTTACACGAAATTGTCTTCTTCGTGATACCTTCTGTGTGTGTGTGTTTCTAACGGAAATAATTCCCTTTCGAGGAAATTAATACCAGCACTCAAACCATAATGATGTTAACCGCATGAAATTCTACTTTGCAAATGTCTCGTGTTACTAGGGAATCTACATGGTTGGTAAATTACCTCGTTTAACGCAGCTGCGAGCTGCGAACACTAACTTAATCATTCCTTCATACTGTCGTAAATACGCCCTACTGCCTTAAAAATAATCAGGTATCGTAACTTACAAAGTGCACCGTTCAGATTTCTACCTTTTGTAAATCCTGGTTTTTATATGCTGCTCTCTCCAGATATTAAAGAACTGTGAAATGGAGGCGTCTTGCTTGGCGAGATGAACATGGCGCTAGGGAATTAAATGTGACTATTTTTTATTTTTATTTGGCTAGAGCACTAATGGTGCGTTATAAATAATATGGAGGGGCAGTGAAATACAATAAATGTTGGTAATTATTTCCCGAGGCATTTTTTTTGCGGTCAGTTAAGGATAACCACTTTTTTTTTAGTGTCCAAGGTTTTCTGAGCTCGTCACTTCCACAATGTTGCTTGTTTTTTTAGCACAGCACTTGTTAGGTTAGTTATTGTTTTTGTACGCCATTCGTTACTCACAGCCTCGTCATCTGCTCTCTGGGCTGCGATACGAAGAAAATGCTTCGCCGCGGTTCCAATAGCGTGACGTCACTAGCAGGGGAAGGGGGGGGGGCACAAAGAAGTGACGCGCTTCTACTAACCAAACGAAGAATATTGCCTTCGGCGAACCCGTATTGCCGGGAACTGCAGTTGAATCTCATTGGTAGTGTGGCTTTGCATGTCTCCACTCACGCCAGACTGCAGGAGATATATACACATTAGCTGTTCACTGGGTTTTCAACGGCTTAGAACACTCACTGTGTGTCAGCTGATTCGTGTTCGTCCGGGTTTTGAGTTTAAATACGCGCTTTCAAATGCTGTCATACGCCCATTCTTTTATTCACAGGTGGAAATTGTGAAGGATACACACAGTACAAAATGCATTTACTTGTTACGTACATATATTTGCCAATGATTTTCTTGCACTCGCAGCATATTATTTTATAAAACATACCAAATTGATTATGTAGCTCCATATTTATGATAAACTTGAAGTCTATAACACCTGCTTGTTAAAATTCAGCATTAGTTTTAAACGTTTCTCATTAATGTTTTCTGAAATTTACTCTAATTTATTTGTAGTGCCACAAAACTATCTGAGGCAGCTAGTTTCCAAAGCATTTATTCCACAAATACAAAAATATAGTTGCAGTGCACCATTACATAGGGATCATTAAATTGTCCGTGACCTTCGATAATATTACGGGCTTCAAACAATTGTGTGTTTGCGTAACTCTCGTCATTACAGTTTTCGATTATTTGACTTCGTATTATGATTTCGAGCACGCAATGAACATTTAACGGTAAAGGTTGAACGAGAATTCCCGTTAATTCAACGAATCGCTGACATTACCGCGAATTGTTTTTTTATGATCACAAGTGGTGAAACCTAATTTTTTCCCCTTTATTTCAATCACAATGTAAGAACGGATCCTAACGAACTTATGGGCCCATGGACGATCTATTACCAAACTCCTGAATGTTTTCACCCGAAATCACCAAGCAGGTTGACCAAAAAGAAATATTATCGGAGAGAGAGAGAGAGAGAGAGAGAGAGAGAGAGAGAGAGAGAGAGAAAGTGAGTTAGAGAGAGTGATAGTGAATAAGAGTGAGTGAGAGAGAGATAGAGAGTGTGTGTGAGAGATAGTGAGAGTGTGTGAGAGTGGGTGAGTGGGAGAGTAGGAGAGTGAGAGTGTGTGTGTGTTTCTTGCAAACAGTGCTGAAAAAGATATCAGTCATTATTATTATTATTATTATAAGTTTTCCTATTCGCATCGCACTAAAATGGCAACCATTGAAAAACTGCTGTGGCTTGTGTGAATAGATAAATGCGCGAATTTTCTCTATGCGACTTCCGTAGCACTGCAGCTTTCCTGGAAAAGTTTTTACAGTTAGATGACTGACCATAAGAAGGTAGCTTTTTCTAGGCGTATACTTTTCCGGCATGACCACGCCCTGGTATCGTGTGTTTTAATACTCGCACGTTAGTCAGTGGGTTCTAATTTTCTACATCAAGCTAACGAGCAATTTTAATGACGTTAAAATATTTTTCCTGGTACCAATTTTGCATCATCTGAATATCCGTACCAATAATTACTACCACAGTAGTATTCAAAAAATTTCCACGCATTAAATTTTATAATACGATTTTATCGAAACTATAGAAGCGGTATAAATGATGTAAATTCGCTGACGAATGAAATGGGAAATTTAACCTCCATATTCTAACCAGCAGTAGCAAACCTAAGATGCCAGTTCTGTGGCAGGAAATTGAAGCGGCTAGTTAATTTTTGATCATACCGCGGAACTTACAATTTTCACTGTAAAGGAAGTGCACACCGAAAGTTGTCACCATTAAAGAATAATTATTTTTTCGAGTAAAGAACTCGCCTCTAAAGGAAGCATTTTTTTTTTTTTTCAAGTTGCAGTTTTTGGAAAGGTTGTCGCTGGCATTTGAAAACGCCTTTATTGTATCGTCGGCGTACAATGTGTCACAATTTGCCGCGCGCGTTGCTGCTGGTTTACAAATAATTTGCGTATTTCGTAATTTAGTATGGCACACGCATGTTGTTTGTTCGAAAGAACGTACGAAAAATATTGACCATCCCCGCCCCCCTTCCACAAATATCCGTGCCTTCCTGCACTTGCTGTTTACGCAACGTCGATTGTTAGGCTCGGGAATATTTGGATACTTGTCTACGCTACGCATTGCGACGCGGCAATTTTCTCCTGGCCGAGACGTTCGCATGTTTTGCTTAGTGGCTGTGTCTCGGTGCGACTGTTATTATCGTTATTGTGTCCGTTTTGCGTCTGCGATTTCAGGAAACCCGCGTAGGCGGCCTTGCATCGCGCGGTGTTTATAAATATGGCTGTGTTGTAAACGTGGAGGGAGATATTACATTTGCAGTAATAGTCGGTTGGTTAGCGGGGCAAGATGCTCTCTGCTGTTTGAGGCTGGTCACGGTAAAGTGAGCACTTTTCAAATTAACTATGGGCACTCCCCGTAACTACACGTAGAATACAGCACGCACTGGCACGTAGGTTCACAGCTAAATTTGCAGGGAATAAATAAAAATAGTGCCAAGACCCGACGTATTGAGAGTGTCATGTGTAAATTGATGGCTACTGAAATCTATCTCGGTTTCTTGTTTTACACACGTTAGAGCAGGAATTTGCGTATTAACACATTTACATTCCGGAAAAAGCGGTTTCCACTTGGGTGTCGCATGCATAAAGTGAGACGGCCCGTGGCGATGTCAATGTTTCATATAGCGGAAGGATATAGAACGTAAAGGATAGTAGATCCGAAGAAGGGGTTTCCAAAGTGCTTAGTTAAACGAGAACAGCCTATAGCGAATAGGAGCAAAATTCTTCTTTACTCCTAATTGTTTCCATCCCTCTTTCCACCCCTCAAATTTCGTCAGATATTGTCTTTTTTTGTTATGGATTATTAGCCCGTGTAAGAAGTTGGATAGGGACACTAATATTTTATAGATTATATTAAGCCAGTTTACTTCCTTGCAAACTTTCAAAGGTTATATCGTAGTTAAACATGTATTAGTCAGATTGCGTGACGTAGAAAATAGCTCGTCCGAATTTACATATGAAAAATTACATACTCTCCGGACAGTCACATTTCATAAAACATGTATACTGGCTGCTCTTGTGTTTCCGGGGGTTGGGAAAGTGTGGACGAGAGAAGGCAGAAGAAAAGTCGTCACGAGAGGGCGAAAAGCATTATTTGCTCCTCCATGCCTGGGATGGAATGGCATGTCGTTTGCGTCAAGCTGTGGTGTGTCACCCCATACCGTTCGGGGGCCGCGGTGGTGTGGTGGTCAGACTACTCGCCTCCCATCTGGGCGAACAGGGTTCGATTCCCCGGACGGGGTCGCTCCCGGATTTTCGCACGTGGGGATCGTGCCAGGCGATGCCGCTGATCGGCGGGGTTTCTCCCATTTCTCCCGCCCTTGCATTCCGGCGCCGCCCCATACTCATCTCGATGTTAAGAGCCGCCCAAGTCTCTCAACTACTCTGCTGGGGAAGGCGGTGAGCCTGGTGAATATGGTTTGGCCGTCTTCGACCATCTCAGACGGTGGTCCAGCCGTCGTACACTGAAGGTGAGCTAGACTGATGTTCGTCTACTAGGTGGTATCCACGCCAACCCACCGCGATTGTAAGGGGCGTATCCCTCCCTTTCTATCGCACTGCATTCAACTGCAGTCGAATTCTAAGTGTTACACACTTCAAGTTTATCATAAATATGGAGCTTCATAAACAATTTGGTATGTTTTATAAAATAATACGCTGCGAGTGCAAGAAAATCATTGGCAAATATATGTACGTAACAAGTACATGCATTTTGTACTGTGTGTATCCTTCACAGTTGCCACCTGTGACTAAAAGAATGGGCGTATGTCAACATTTTAAAGCGCGTGTTTGAACTCAATACCCGGAAGAACACGAATCAGCTGACACACAGTGAGTGTTCTAAGCCGTTGAAAACACTGTGAACAGCTAATGTGTATACATCTTCTGCAGCCTGGCGTGAGTGGAGACAGCTAAAGCCACACTACCAATGAGATTCAACTGTTATAATTACGTCTTTACTGTAAAAAAAAAAGTAATCAAATGGTTTGTGCCGTACACAAGTTTATTACTGCGAAATCTCCCGTCTACAATCGGCGTTAAAGTAAAAGGAAAGGGGGAAAAAAATCCTTGTCTGGCCAATTAGGAAAGAGCTACCGACAATTTTACGCCTGAAACTTAGAGACAGAAGTATATCTTCAGACATGTCTACGGGCTCATATTTTAAAATTAAAATACGCACGTAAGCTACTTAAACGATAATGGTTTTTGAAGTATGAAAATTACAAATAAGTAAGAAACACCGTATCACTACTTTGGTTAATAAATTGTGGTTGGAAAGTGCAGTGATAACCGGAGTAAATAAATATTTTGCAGTAGTCTCAAGTCCAATATTGTGCTGGGCCAATGAAAAGAGAGTATGCGCTGTATAACCTGGCGATACGTAAGTGCAACGGCTCGGAGGTTAGAAAGCTGTCGGTGGAATTTATCTGCGATCGTATTCTAATTTGTTTTAAGTTTCATGCGCACTTTGTACTTTCTACTTGGTGGAGTTACGTTTACTTGGGTGACGGTAAAGGTAGTTTGCGATTAATTAAAAGGTAATGAATTTTCTACTGTTAATAGTTAATTTGTTTTTCCTGTAGGTATAGGTGTTATATTCCAATTTTTTTTTCTGGAGTTCTTAATTTAAATGTTAACAGTATGATTCACGAGAAGTTACCGCCATTAACATGGCTTTTTTCTTACATAATTTGGAGCAAAATATGTCATATAAATGTGGGGTCCTATTCCTAATATATAACCCAGAAAGTAAACGAAGTAATTATATATATATATATATATATATATATATATATAAATGTGAGACTTGGCAGATTTCTAAAATATTTACTTTTATAAAAATTGGTTAATGTTACATATGGAGGAAGAATCCGCAACGTGCATATAAGTAGATATCTAGCAGGGCTTTCAGAAGTCTCAATTTACTTTGAACAGTCTGTATGTATTATTATCGAACGCTATCAGCATCATACATTCTCTCACGCAGACAACGTGACGTCACCCGACAGGCAATGCTCAGTTTGTTGATAGAGTAGTCGTGAGGGACCGCGGGGAGGCAAGCCCGTCATATCCCGCGATTACGGGCCCGTGTCGCAACGTGCATCGCAGTCTGTATGGTAGCTCCGTGACGTATGGTTAGGGGGGCGGACTGCATGGGAAACTGCGCTGCAACTGCAAGGCCCCTCCCTCCAACCTGCTCTAAAAACTGATGACCCGCGTTGAGGCGCGGGCATGGCCGCCACGCTTGATAACGATTGTCGTCGTCTTGTTTGGCCGTCAATCAGTTCCGCGTCGCGATGGCCTGTGGCGTGCTGCGTTATTGCAATGCGGGGCTCGCTGTTTGCTACGTGCGCATTGATTGGCTCATTTCTGCCCGCCTGCAGTGTCACTGTCTGCTCCTACTACACACCCCTCCCTAGCTTCAACCCCTTCTTAATACCCGCGCGCACAACTGTTTCCTAGGCAACGGCGGGCGATAATTTCAACCCTCCCCCCTCCACTGCTAGTTGCTGTGGTCGGTCAGTAAGACAAAGGGGAAGTGCTGATGGAGGGGGAGATTGTGTGCTGGGTCCACTAATGGGGCAGCATGTCTTGCAACTGGGTCGACTCTGTCATCGCCCTTCGCCTGCCTACCAGCCTGCATTCTCTTCATCCGAATGGTCGTTTCGTTAATGTTCAAGGCGGAAATTATTTTACGTTTATTTTCTAAGAAGTGATCTCCATGGAGTTATTATATGGTGTTACGGAGGTCGTAAAGTGAAAGCGAAATCAAGCTTGGCGCATGTGCATATGCACGATATTCTGTATGGTAAATACTGTAGAACAATGTGAAAATACCATGAGAACTCCTGTTTCATTAATTTCTGTGTAGGTTTTTGTCCGTAGGCTTTGTAAGACTACGACGAAGTGTTGCAATGGCATATGTCGATAATTATAGCTCAAATAACCACTTACCCAGATCACATGAATCATTCAAACATCACACACATGTATATTTATGCATTGTTTTGGAACATATAGAGAGTTGCGATTTTTTTTTCTAGGTACACACTCCTTTGTTACTTACATCTGCGTTGTTACAACCAGATAACTGATCTGCAGTGCGATTGTAATTACTAAAATAACGAGTAATGCAATACAAATTAATTAGTACGTTACGTCTTGGTGTATGTTGCATTTGTCAACTGCCAACCCCCATGAAGTTTGTTACACCGCTCTTACAAGAGATTCTGTGTTCCAGTTACAGATAAGTGTTGCATGTAGGTGTTGTTTACGAAGATTGTTAGGTAATTTAATATGTAAACCAGCTCCCAATCAGTCATTTGAAATGTAATGAGGACATTAAAAAGTCTACGCTGCTAACTTTCATGTTACTTCGACGTAAACTTCGGAAAACAATGATCTTCAAGGGTCGGGCGGCCCGGACCACGTGTCCTTCTAACCTGAATCCACTCCTGTCGCTAAGGGCCTATTGACAACGAGGTTCCGGGTTCACATCCCCGAGAAGCCTCGCTGGGAGGTGTCTTTTCCAGATGTAAATATGCAAGTCGTCCGCTGATTAGCCTTTCTGCATAAAGCGATGACGCGACGTTCAAAAATATCTCAACCAAAAATAATAAATATTTCTTGCTGCGTGTTTTATGATCACGCTACTTGAGAGGAAACGTGGTCATCAGTTGTAACAGCATCTCACCGCAGATCTGAAATGCCCGCAGTCATATTGCTGCCATGTGCGCGTATGGTAAGCTGTGTTGTTATGTCGTATGAACCGCACTCGGGGGATTCATTTTTGTCTCGAAAACTTCAGTTAATTTGCATTTCGCATTCAGACTAGTGGAAATGTACTTCTTCCTGCGTGCTATGGAATAATCCCGGCCAGCAAGATGTGGGTGGAAGTTGGCATGATCTCGGCCGGTCTAGTCTCCGGACACTCGCGTCGCGACGCGTGGCTTCCACGCGCCGTCCACGTGCGAGGTGGTCCATCACGTGCGGCCAGTGACTGCGGCGCAGGAGATGACTNGGGGGGGGGGTTTCCCTGGTGTTGGAAGCGATACTGTCCGTCCGTTCCCCAAACTCGATGTACACTTGCCAGTTGTTGTTTTTTTTATTTATTTTTTTTATGCCATTCCAAGCTTAATGCATACTGGCCTTACTTGCCAGGTTGAAGTGTCCGCCTTAAGGTGGTCGCCTGGTTGAAGCAGTTTCGCACGTCTGAGGCCTGAGAGCGTGGGAGCGCTAGGGGCGACCGAGACATGCGCATCAACTCTCTCATCGCCTCTACGAGCAAAGCGCTGAACTGGCGTGCAGTCTTGCCGTCGATAACGCGCCTCTATGAGATTAAGCGGAGACCCTCCTACCATTTCATGGCGTAATAATAAAAATAAATGTTTGTTGCACGTCCCTATTCCTTTGTTAATGTTTTGTACTGGAATGTTCATACCTAAAAATGACCGTGAAAACACCCGTTTGGGCCATTTTCACCATCATAAAAACATGCTTTAGAGTAAAATGGAGGAACTGAAAAACACATACAGACGCGTAACGTTTCTTAAATTATATTCGTAAGCAGACCTCACTCAGACGCGTTGGACGGTTTTTTTAATAAAACGTTTTTGTTCGGCGGCCTGCCCAGGCGGCCACTGTAAGTCACGTACCAACAAAACGAGATTTCTTACGGCAGTGCCCCGCCGGTAAGTGCGCAGTGTTCCAAAACGTAACTTTTAATTAAAATTTTAAGCTACGTGAATAATAACCGTGAAAGATGTTACTTAACTACGAAGTTATTTTATATTTGATTCATGATTATTGCAATTATTCAGTTTTTTAACGTAGAAAATACAGACTTTTTTTCTTTCCTTTCCGACGCTATCACTTACCTAGTGTGAAAAATTTCCCTTTGCCAAACATTTAGCATTGATCTTCCCAACCTGTAGTGCTAGTAACCTTACCGCTACCAACCGCCCGTGTGCCGTAACGTAACAGCGTCAAGAACCGAACACCGTATTATGTTCGGTATTGTGTACGGCACTCCGTAACACCGGGTTCAGAAACCGCAGAGGTGGATTGGAGAGATAGAGGACCTGCATTGTTGGGGGGG
>NQII01002237.1:145791-159234 GCA_002778355.1 Clitarchus hookeri | reverse complement strand
TATTCAGGTGTACCAGTTTTTTTTTTTTTTGCTCTTCAGTGTATAAACAAATGCCACGACAAAACCAAGATGGCAGAATGAGTATAGTTGAGGGGTGGTGGGGATAAAGACCTGCCGACTAATTGGTATAACGAAGGCGAGTAATTGGTGGTGGGGGTGGGGAAATTAGCCGGCGAGAAACATTAGTGGAGTAATTAAATATATTGGAAAGGGGAGTGGAGGAAGTCAGTCGTCTGCTGGGCGTGGTGCTGGGAACAGCACCAGCAATGTAAAACAAATGACAAACGAAAAAAAACTAATGTGGCGGTCGAACGATTGTGAGAGACAAACTCCAGTAATGTATAAACAAATGACAAACGAAACAATCAAGATTAGCAGATGGTGGTTGCGACGTCTGCCAATATGACTGACTGCACCTACCAAGATGGTGGACTGTGTCTGTGTATAGGGGGCGCGGGGGACCTCTGGAAGAATTTTTAGATAAATTTTTTAATATTTTTGAAATGTAATTTTTTATATTAATTCTTTACTCTCTGAATTTTTTAGTTCTCAATGTCAAAGGTCACCAGTGTCAAGATAAAATGTCAAGGTCTGGTTCCAATATGGCCGCCGGCCGATCGGAATGACAGAGCACGAACAGCTCCGACGCTCTGGTTCCAGTTCCCGATGTGCCGAGGTCCCCATAATCCCTCTACTAATGTCTCCTTCTGTTGTTATACTTTATTCGTGCCATTTTCGAGGAATTCGCTTGTGAACTGTTTAAATGACGACAATTGCACGTTTATAGTGTGTTAAAACGCAATGCGCACTCGCAAGAGACCTTGAATGTGGTGAGTGTAGCTACTTGGCAGGCAGTTTTATTATTCCTAGTTAACTTAGCGTTCCCTCAATTAATGTTGGTTGTATTGTTTGCAATAAATCAATGGTTTACTCTCACGCCGAAGGTGTGTACCGTGCGTGGTAGCAATGTCACATGGAAGAGGAGTGCGTCACTGACAATACCTGGCATCCATTCAGCAGTTCACGATGGCGTTGGGGGGCCAGCTAAGCGGAATAGAGTCTACCGCTTCATCTAGAGTCCATTCACCGTTACTTTTTATATTTTCAGAATCCCTGCTAGTGTTCTACTTCTAGGATATTCCTCCGCCTCATGCAAACCATGCTTAACCAATTATAGAAAATCACACCATTCGAGCGCACTCGGTGTAATAATATTTTGCATAAGAACTATTTCTTACTAAGCATTACTGTGGATAGCAACATTTCGCGAGTTCATTTCCGGACAAGGTAGACGCCAAGACATGTTTATTAGACACGCCCTGGACGATCCTAAGCCAATAGCAGACTGGAAAGGAATCAAGTAGCGAATCCCATACTACGAAGTGTGGATTATCGCGGGCTACTCACTCGGAAAGCAGCTAATAAACAAACAGCTCAGGCTGGAATGTACATAGGACTGTGGATTCTAGCCTACAAGTCATTAAGCTCGCGAAATTTTCCCATCCCTGGGCATCACTAACATACCTATTTTCTCTCGGTTTTTATTCATATTAATTATAAATTAAATATTATAATGTATAGATAAAATATAAATAACCATTCCAGTTTGCCCATAACTATGGTAGTTTTGTGTCAACACAAAGTGCAAAAAGCTTGTGATACATGGCGTATGTAGGGAACAACCGCATACATCATTAGTGATTTTTCAAAGGTTTGATTGAAATAGTGTGATGAAAGCGCGAATAGACAATAAAGAGTAACAAAAACATTCATCATAGTCGCCACTTGTTTTCGCTCGTGTATCGTGAAACTTTCAAAGCTATTCATTACTGCAGACGAGCATCACCACTATCGCCTTTGGTTTCACTATCAGTACTTCGGAAATTTGCTCTTATTTTACTTATGTTAAAGTGAAAATATTCATAAGTCCCATTTTTTTTTTCCTAGCGTTTATTGACATGCTCGCACAGTAGCTTCCATTGCTATTGTTGTGTTGCCATTTTTTACGTAGCGTATGCTTATTATAATTTCGGTTTCAAAATGTCAATCGTTAAACCATTATTCTCCTGCCGTAACATTGTTAAATTTCCTTCTCTGACATTGCAGCACGAAGCGTTTCAGTTTAATGCCATGACATTATAATGTTATTTTAAACCAAGCTTCGGCAGCAACCCTTTTTCCATAACTGTCATTTTGTATTGTCGCGATAATCTCTCGTTGCCTGCTGGCATTTCCATATCGCCACAGTATTAAAAATGGAGGCATTTTCGTCCCTTGCGTAGATTACAATCGAACATCGTCATTTCGACACCGGTGTAAATGAAAGACCCCCACTCTACTCAAGATTAAATTATTTTGTAAAGGTTTTTATATCTGTATTGCTTATCGTGCGGAATATCTGATTTTCCCATTAAAACATGCATAATATATTTCCCTGCCTTTATAAAATAGGTTTTCTCTAAAATATTTTCGAGTTTGCTTTATTTCGTGCGAAATCGTTGGTCGGCTTCTTACTTTCGTGTAGTCGCTGTTCCAGTGAAGTTCAACACTTCGTAAATTACTTCCCGCGTTTGGGAACACAGATTTTCCTTTTTGTTGCTAACCCTTTTATTACCTCATCAGTTTATAATTTCTTGCGTTGTAAATGATACATTTCTTGACGCGTGCTGAAATTAAGCTGGCCGAGAACTAGTTTCGTCATCGAAAGCAATAAGCTGTAGGCTTTGTGTTCGGTGATAGTGGCGTGAACCGGTCCTAGCGTGGAACAGTGGCGTAATTCACGTGTCCGTTACCCCCGGGGGAGGATCATTGCGCTCTTGAGTCTCGCAATGCACAGTGTCATTACTGTGCAACATGTAGGCAATTGTCTGTAATACGAATTAAAATGTTAATAACAGTAGAGGCGTAGTTTTCGTTGGAACTGCAATGGTCACGCAATCACCCAGATACTTTGATCTTCGAAAACGTATTTGCTTCGCGATGTTGAACTAACTGAAAGAGCCAATATTTTCTGGTCAGTTAGTTCGGAAGAATACTGCTGTTACGTTCGGAGATATCCTCGTGCCCCACGCCACGTCACAGTCTATGAGGTAAGTGTCCGTTACTAAAGTTAATCGTAGTCGTCGTTCAAGATCGTAGTGTACGGCCCGCAGTTAACACTCTGGGACGTAATTATCGTACAGCTTTTCAACTTAAAAATTTTTTTGTTGAACCTGTAGTCATATTTTGTCGGTGGTGTCTGGGTGTCCCTTGCATGCCGCAATGTTGTCATTGCATACAAAAACTGGGGAAATAACAAAGTGTTAAGCACCAAAAAAATTTCTTTATTTTATATTTGTACGAAGTGTCGTTCATCGCTTCGGAGTACTCTTCCCTCACAGCAAAATATTTGCATCTCATAGTGTTTGCATTATGGCGTGTCAAAATAATTATAGTGTTTTTTGGGACGTACATATGAAACAAATAATAAACTAAAAGATTCACAGAAAATTTAACAAGGATGACTGAAGCGTCGTGTCTTAATTCATTTTAAGTTATGCTTCGCAAACAATGTTCTTATTTTGGCTAATATTTTTAATTGCGAAAGTGTTTTATAGTAGTAATTTTAAATATTTCTTGAAGTAAGTTGTGGTATCTTATTTCATTGTGAATTACCACATTTAGATAAGTTAAGTCAGTTTTGGTTTAATATTTATACGTCTCAAAATAATTGGAATCGAACCCGGTTCGCCTTGGTGCGAGGGCAGTAGCTTGGGGCCGTGTTGAGATTTGGCAGTTTTTAATTTTTACTGCAATCTTTCTTCGTTAGCTATTGCTTGTGCAGTTTTCGTGGGCAATGCACAGCATTTGTGCGCACTCAGTCTAATAATACTTTGCGCGAGAACTACTTCCTACCGTGCATTACCAACGCATCTATTTTCTCATTGTTTAATTCGTATTAATTTGAAATGAAATGCTACAATCAAATATAAGCAAAAGTTCAGTTAAACCAAAAATTTTAATACTTTTAATGTTTACAGAAGTGTAAACCTAACGTTTGTGATACATGGCATACTCAGGAAACAACCAGATACGTCATATATGGGGCAATTTTTCAAAGGTCTGATTCATAAATTGTGAAGATAACGCGAGTGGTTTCTATATTATGAATTAACGTGGTGTTTGGTACGATTGCCGAGCTTGTTTCGGTATGAAGCGAGCGCGGGGCCTTACTCCAGCATTTGATGATTCACGGCGTGTTGCTCTGAGAGAGCGAGAGCGAGAGAGCAAGAGAAGACGGCGATATATATAGACACACAACACACACAGAAGAGCCAAAAAAAACTAGTGCACCTGCCTAATATCGTGTAGGGCCCTCGCGAGACGACGTGGCATGGACTCGACTAATGTCTGAAGGTATGCAGGATTCATTGAAACCTGCGCCAATTTGAGAAAGGGTTGCACGTCTGTCACGTTTAATGATTCTCGTCAGTCATAGTTTGTCCCGTTCGTTCACGATCTTTTTTCCGGTCGCAGCGATGTCGAAGATTTGATGTATTACCGGATTCCCGATATTCACGGTACACTCGTGAAATGGTCGTTCGCGAAAATCAAAATTGTATCGCTACCTCAGAGATGCTATGTCCCATCTCTCGTGCGCCGACTATAACACCACGTTCAAACTCACTTAAATCTTGATAACCTGCCGTTGTAGCAGCAGTAACCGATCTAGCTGCCGACCGCATCACGTTACTCTGATTGGTTCCATAGCTCTGTTATTGGCATACGCACGCCTATACCAGTTTTTTTTGGCTCCTCAGTGTATATATATAGGTCTTGAGAGCCGATGCCGAGGAAATGAGGTGAGAAAGGAGCAGTGCCGGACTGCAAGGGCAGGGGAAACGGGAGATCCCCGAGAAATCCCGCTGACCAGCGGCGTGGTCTGCCACGATTCCCACTTGCGAAAATCCGGAGTGATCCGATCAGGGATTGAACCAGGTTCGCCTTGGTGGGAGGCGAGCAGTCTAGCTGCTCAGCCACCGTGGCCCCTATTGTTTCGAGAAACAGGGATTTCTTTTCTCCCGCACGCTTTTTGTCTTTGAGGCAATGACTATCGTGAAAACAAATTCAATCTCTGATTTAACTATTGCAAGTCCGGGGTGCACTCCATTTTGTATGTGGGTTATCTTTATTTATATTTAAGTAAATTAATTAAATATAATCGCGCAGTTTATTTTCACAACCAGATGAAACGCGATATAGTGCGTCACGCTGAAGTAATTAGTCGCTTAATTGAATAAATACTCAGTGCAACAAGTAATTTGGCCTTGTTAGCACACACGCACAGATAGGAAAAGTACATACATGCTATATAAATTATCCTCCCTTGTGAAATTTACCCTCTAACGCATTGTCACAATTGTTGATTACGTTTGTCGGAAGCATCCTCCGAATATGTCTACTGCTGAATGTCGTAACGCGGCCACTACCCCGCCGATTTCAGGCAGCGATTTTTCGTCTACTGTTGCTGTCCGCTTCCGCGGGAACCAAATGTCACTCCCCTCTTTTCAATTCTCGTCTCTCCCACGCTGAAAGGGAAGCTTCTGGAAGGTTCTCGGGTGGAACTCACTCTTCGCCATTCTGTTTAGGTTTTACAGCAACCATCAGCAGACGGAGTGCACACGAATTACGTGCACTGTTTGCGGAGGGGGCGGGGAGATGTAGCGCGGAGGGGCAAAGCAAACAAATTAAAATAGAGAGGAGACGGTATAAAGCAGGAAATTGTGTAACCTGACAAATGCGGAGCTGATGCAGGGCCCGAGCAACCGGGCATTTATGTTGTTTATAAGTCCGCCGAAGGATGTGGATGTTGGAGCGTGAAGTTGCTCCTTGATTTGGTTACAAGCCTTGGTTGATGCGTATTGCGAAGTCTTTGCCGTTAAAGCCCGAAACTTACGTCGATGCAGTAGGCAAGAAATATTTTTGAACACTGCATTACTGTAAAGTTTTAGATGTGGAAACTAGATATCTGATGAGGTAGATAAGTAGTTGGGCTTAACGTCTCGTCTACGGCGAGGTCGTTAGCGACGGAGTTGCCCTGGTAAGAGGGATTGGGGAAGGAATCTGCCATCAAGGACCCATCCCAGCATTCGCCTGTAGTGATCTCGGGAACCAATGGAAAAGCAGAGATCAGGACGGCCGGACTGGGAATCGAACCCGGGTCCTCCCGAATGCAAATCCAGTGAGTTACCACTGCGCCACCTCGCTCGGTCTTTATAAAGTCCGGTGTTGCAATAAAATAGAAGTGAAAACGTCCTTGACTGCCTTTTTTCACAGTGAAGTGTCAAAGCTATGTGGAACGCACTTTACGTTTTCTCCTTTATCCTCCCTGGGGGATTCCACGTAACGATATATCTAGACAGCGAAATTAGAGGTGGTGCGTAGGTAACTTATTATTAAAAGAAGTTTATAAATGAAAATATGTACTCTGTGTAATGAAGTGTTAAGGAAAATAATAGCGATATAAATGTGATGCAGTACCGCTGGCTACGCAGTAATTCGCCTCGCTTTAATTTGTAGTCTGTGACTTGTGTTAACTTTGGCCCCCAGGGTGCTATGCTTTCCCCCGTTCCGCCTGACATCCCCTGGCTGTTTTCATGTGCTTTCTGCAAACATACGAATGTAGTTGCTTGGTCTGTACGCAACTTGCTAGGCCACGAACTTCGGCTAACCTCGTCCCGAGCCATCGTAATTTTTCTCCAAGTTAATTGTCTAGTATTACGGTTGAGTTTTACTCATTTTATTGTACGCCTTTTCGGAAGGAAATTGCCTCTTGAATTATCAGCGTCTTGTTGTGATATATCGCCATAATAATTTACAGGTGAAATTATCTCCCCGGCAAAGTGGCTTCCTCGTATTATATGTAAACGTTTTTAGCAGGGGGAGAGGGACAGTTTATAATGTCGTTGGAAAACGATGCAACGAACCGACCAATTTTCTTCGGGTTTGTTCTAATTTCGAGAACTTACGTAATTACACGGGTAGTTGTAGTGCCGCCGATTTAACAAACATTTTTTTAAAGCGGGTTTTTCCCCCCTTGCTAAGGCCAGGCCTGTATAGAATGAGTTTTTGTTAGTCGCATGCGATTTGATTGGTTCGTTGAAATATTATGTTGATATTCACGCTGCAAGATACGTTTCCCGACTTTGTGCGCGTCGTCACGAATGCACGGGGATGTGGACTCCACGCGTGCGAACTTAAAATCAGAAAATGCAGTCGGTTGCGTTTTTAAGAGTTGGTTGAATCTGCGGCAGGTGGAAGGACCCGAGTTTATTTGCCAGCCGGTCATCAACCCGCCTGCTTCCTCCTCAGAGATTGCCGGTGTTCTTTCTCGCAGGATTGTGCTGTTTGCGCAAAGTTTTGTTCATGTTTGTTTACGTGTTTGGCGCGGAAGAAGCAAATGTTTGGCTTCCAGTTCGTCGTAAGCAGTCCAGGCTCACCTCAACACGCCTTGAAATACATCTAAGATAAAGAAATAGCTAAACATGAAAAGCTACGAGTAAACGTTTGTGATGGTTTTGGGAAAATAACGAGATGGGGAATGATTCGCGACTGTATTTCACTTGTAACGTCTGCACATTATTTTCGCGTCAGTTGGGTGCCGTTTCCTGTAGAAGCGATCAAACATCGATGCTCTCGTGAGTTTCTTGCGTTCAGTCTGTCGCCGCAGGATATTTTAAAATACACTTTCTAAGAGAGCGTTGTGTTTCCCAAGATGCCACCAGCGTTATTTGACGTTTTCTGTACTCTTCTGAAAATAAAATTTTCTGGGCCTAAATTTCTACTTCCACTTTTTAACTCAAAAATAGTTTTCGTGTGCTTCCATACATCGCCAGGTTCACGGGTTAATTTATTTTTTTTGTTATGATCTAGATAATATCAAAATGTGTGATAACGAAATAAATCACCCCCTCCCATAAACTTAGTGAAGACGCCGCCCAGTGATTATATATTTATGGACGGTATTTCAATGTCTACTTTGGCGGTAGTCGTTGATTTAAGTGTTCGTTCTCTGGGTTTGGTTAATTTAATCTGTAATTCTTCCACTCTCCTCTTCCTTGATATTATTCCGATGGATTGAGCGTGTAGGAGAGTTCATAAGAAATACGAATGTTATGCGTTTTCGACTGGTGTACTACGAGATTCTCGGACAGTCCACTGTCGCAGTCGGTGTTAGCCGAAATAACACTCTGATGGTTCCTCCGTCTTCATTCGTGTTTCAGCGAGGATAATATAAAACTCTGAAGCTGGTAGGCGTGACTACTGAAATTGTGGGGTACACAAGAGACTCGCGCACTCAAATGGGGATGTCCTGTGACAATCACAGCAACCAGGAGACACAGTAGTAGGCGCCGTCGCCAAGTTCGCTGTTTTGGCCGAGCCTATTAAGCAAGGGGAAACAAGTTCTCTCGAGCTGACTTCGCCCAGGTATTGCCCTCCAACTTGCAGGCTGTGTTCGGCTCGACAGCGTAGCCCCTGGCGACCTCGATCCACGCCGACCCTTCCCTGCTCTGCGCCGACGTTAACCAACTCCAGCATTTTTTATTCCGTGTGAGAGCGCGAGGGGGAAAAACATGAAAAATTGGCTTCGATATGTAATTAGTAATTGAAGGGACGCCAATATAAAAACTCATATTGCTGGGCAAAAATATAGTCGTATACTACCCCTGCACCCCGGCCCCCTTCTCCCTCCCCATCCGCGTCGGGCCAGGTCGCACATCCAATCAGTCTGAAAATGTTTTATTAATAAATTGTTTCATGGAAATTTGGAGCCCTGAATTTTTTTCCGTCCCGCCATTGCAATTTTTTTTTTATTTCCGCCAAGTGATATCGAATAAACATGTAATTTCCAATTCAGAAATGTAATAACACTCGAACTTTGCACGGGAAAAGTTAACGATATTTTTTGTTACCCTTTCTGCCTTGCTATATGTATATATTTTTTTTCGCAGTTGAAAAATAGGTTCTCCGACTGATGTATAAGCGGAAGGGGAAGGGTGAGCTGGGGGAAAAATCCAGTGGGTGGCGATCCATATCTGTGATGGGGAGTAATCATCGTTGATGGTTTATGATAATGAGGGACGAACGAGACCATTTTCTCTTTCCTGTTTTTCGGAATTATCGTTGTGAGCGATTTAATTTCCAGCGGCGTAGCGATTCGACGCGATACGTACTCCCTCCTCCCACCCTAACCCCCTTTTTTACCTGTCGTGTCGCTTGTTACGGTGGAGATGGACCGCTCTTGCGCAGAGGGCAGGCCCTTCCAAACCCGCTCCGGCCCTCTAGCTCGCCGTGTTTGAATTAAACATTTGCATTGATTAATCTGGTTGCTGATAGAGCGGCTGCAGTTTTCACGTTGTTCCGAGACAAACGGTTGGCCANAATACCTCTCTTCAACGTCAACCGGCTCGTCGTTCCCAAAGGGCTTTATTTATTTGGCGCGCGGGTGTGAGGGGAGATCGAGTCCGCTGCTCGTCAACCGTTGCTGCATCCACGAGATGCCTCTGTGGACACGAATGGAATCCATTCGGCGAACCGTAAGCCACTTGTCTCTCTTACCTGGTTTATTATTATTATTTTTTATCCTCTTTGTGCCGCGTTTTCTTCACGCCCGCGTGCGATAAACAGTGAGACACGCCGTATTCGTATCTCCGTTTGAATTGTCACGAGTTCAGCGTACATGGCCGTCAATAATTACCTCGTCCTCGTATGGTATTTTAGGCATCGCTTTGAAGCTATGCGACGATACTATAACGTTGCGATCACATTATATATATATTCATATATTTATTTATTTATTGCAGCTGGGCGTTTGTGCGAATTTTTTTTTTAATTGTATTGAACATCAGAATGGGGTTGCGAATAATAAATGCCCATGGTGGGCTTATAATTGTTTTGTTAACGGTTCCCAGAAAAAGCGTCAGAACACAATTCGTTGGGTGTGCTGTGTTGAACGGGCGAGGTCGATGATGTTCGTCTAATCCCATTACAGACACGTATAAGCTTTTGAAGTTTTACAAAAATAAAATCTGCGGAACACGATGATTTAGGATTGACACAGTTTCACTCAAGGGGGGGGGNGGGGGGGGGGGGATTTCTTGTTCTAAAACTTGTAGTCGGTTGCCGAACCTGTATAATTATCGTTAGTGTGAGAATTGCATCGAACAAAATATAAAAAATTGTAAAGTCAGGAAATGTTGTCGCATTCATTGCTGTAAGTATTGTCTCTGAGAAAACTTTGATGAACTGGCACGCAATGTTCTATTTGCGTAGCTACGAGGGCGACCTTGGCGTTTTATTTGCGTTAAATCTAGCAGAGTTCAGTGTAGCCCATCTTTGTTCCGCATAGGTTCAGTTAAATATTTTCCCCGCGCAGTCTGAAAACGGGATTTTAAGCTACGTGTCAGAGGTCTCAGTCTCTCTATGATATCTTGCTAGTTCATTTTCTAGTCTGCCGAAGCGTGTGTGTTCTTTTCGTAGATAAACGTATTGGGAATGTTTTCAGTAGTTGCGTATAATTATCAGGGTTTCAAGCACGCTGCGTCGCTGTTGAAGGGCTGTTTCATATAAGTTGGCGAGATTTTGACGGTCAGTGAGTGGCAATTTAAAGTATACGAAACAAACAACGTGCCATTTACAAAACCCTGTATCAGCTGATGCATGAACGAACGAAATTTAATATTACGTTGTCTATTCTGAGTGCACTGCCGACGCACTTCAGACAAGCAGGAAATACGCGGATAAGAAAAGTTCCTAGATTAATTAATACGTTTTATTTTACGTGGTCATAAAACCAAATTCGATGTCTCGGATAAATTTAAAAAAGAGTTGGCAAATATTTAATAATTTTTTGCAAAGTTCTGTGCTTTTACTTTTATAACCTACGAATTTTGTAGGTCGCAAGTTAGCTTAAATCGTCCCACAAACAGTACATTGACAAGGGGATCAGCTGATAATGACAGCATGAAAATAAACAACATCGTCGCCCTGTGGCCGATCAGCTGATGGCGGAAGGATATGCAGTCACATGTAAACAGTGGCGCTACTGTCGCAGACCTGTCAGAATCTTGCCAACTGACATGGTACAGGGAGTGTAGAGGGGCGATAAGGACGCCGGAAACCAATACGTATTTTGCGTTCTGGAGGACTTGAAACGTAAGAGCGCCAAGGGTGGGTGAGGTACAACGCCGCCCCTGTGGTGAAGGCGAGGCCAGGTGCTAGCCAGAACTTTGGCGAGACCCTTCCGTGCTAAACTAGTTAATTCTCCCTTCGCACAATGCAATCACCTTCCGAACACTATGCTCTGCTCTCGAGACCCCGAGCAACATTTTGCATTTTATAAATAAACATGTTTAAATGTATACATTCTATTGTGAAATATACGTATAACTCACAACCAAACGAATGCTAAATATTTAAATATATTTCTATTAAATCATTATTTTCCCTATGAAGTTACACCTGCCGCGCACTCCCAATGACAGCCCTGACAAGGTAAGCACGTATCTTGCTTCATCATAGCCTCTACCAGTAAAGAACTTTACTTGCTTGCGGTTTGTTCGTGGGTAACTCTTATCTATAAGCTATGAGACTTAACAGCAATGTCCCCTTTTTGTTTAATGGCATAACAGTAAAGTGAGTGAAGAGATTTGGGTGGCTCTTAACATCGAGGTCTTGAGAGCCGATGGATGTGAAATGAAGTGAGTATACAGCAGCGCCGGAATGAAGGGGCGAGTGAAACAGTACATCTCCGAGGAAACCCGCCGACCTGCGACATCGTCCGGCACGATTCCTATTGGCGAAAATCCGGAGTGAATCGGCCGGGTATTGAATCCGGTTCGCCTTGGTAAAATAAAGGTGTACTGCACGTACATACTTTAAGTATCGTGTACTGCTAATTTAGTTCCTATGAATGGCTCAAACTCCCCGTACTAGCCATTCTTACGTTCTATAAATACACGTTATAAAGGTCAATGGAAGGCTGTAACTCGTTTTCGGGCGTAAAGCATTTGGGGTTTCTGCTTCCTACGTATTGAAAATCTGCATGTTGCCAAGCAGGTTGGCTCGTTCGACCTCTACTAGGCTGTAAATAGTCCGGGACTTTTCGGTGCAATGAAACTTGTTACATTTAATGTAGAAGTCTTTTTAGAAGCACGTAAGATGTGCTGGTGTTCCAAAGAGATCGCCATTAAGCTGGCGGTAAATGGAGGAAATCTATTTATTTGTGCGTAAAAGTTCGCGTTTGGGTCGAATGGTGATATATTCTTGCCCCAGCAAAAATTCTAAGTATTAACTTTATTTCGTAACAATTATTCACGTCCTCCAATGGTGGTTACCAGAGCGAACAGTAAAAATGCAACTGTATTTGGCATTGAGTAAGCAGGCTCATTTTAATGGAAAAGCGTTGCAAAATAAATATAGTTGTCATCAAACGGAACTGTGTAATTTTCTCTTTTCCCTTAAGGTAACCGCGCATGATATCCCTCAATATGTAGATTTTTTTTAACCAGTTGCTATATTTCAATAAATTAATAGTGTAAGCCAACGTTTTGCTAATATCAAAGAACATGTGGACATATTTCGTAATATTCCCACTCCTAGTGCAAACAAAGTTTTAGTTTTACGTAGGTTCTAACACGATACAAATAGGAAGATTTTACACGATTATATTTATTTGTTAACAGTGACTGTTATCCCGTTTACTTACATACAATAAACGGAAAAATCCGATTCACATGCGACATCAGTGCAGCCTGATGGTGAAAATGTTTAGTTGCCAAACTAAATGCACTGAGCTTCCCAACCTGAGGAGAACAAACCCTTGATCGGTTGAAGGGCCTTGACGTTTCTCGAGCTGCTCTTTAGGAATGTAGTTTTATGCGCTTATCGAGTTCTGTTCAGGCAGGCATTAATTCGTAATCGGAAGGCAAGGGGGAGATTGTGATCACTGAAAAATACGTTGTTAAAATGTACTGCCATGTTTTTGTGATATTGATAAACTTTTTTATTTATAAAAAAAGTACTCTTTTTTGTAATTAATTCAAACCGTTGATGTACATAACAACAAAATTTTTTACTACCTTAAATAGTTGAAAAAAAATCAGTTTTATCGTAACATTTTTTAGTAAACACGATTTTTTTTCCAGTGCCTTTGCGTAGGATTCAATGGTGTCAAATAGAAAAATGTGTAATTAATATTTTATTTGTAATATTTAATTAGGTGTTTACTTGCGCATGACTTGTGTAAGTAGTCAGCGGGCGGATCGACACTTGACGAGAGACTAGGCCGGCGTCATTGGCGTTGGGTCTCACTCGTGGGAATCGACTCGTGTTGCGGCCCCGCCATTGTGCACGGGGATGTGCAGCGGGAACCTGCCCCTCCTGCCTTCAACCTTTTCATGATAT
>NQII01002237.1:127845-145770 GCA_002778355.1 Clitarchus hookeri | reverse complement strand
TCCCTTCCCTCTACCGCCGTCCAATCAATCTGCAGCTCATGGAGAGGCCGTCGCCTCTCTCTTGACATATCCGCGCCATCCATATTTCACGTCAGTTCGGCGCGCAAAGCCCCCTGCAGGTTCACGAGCGCCTCGACGGGTTGGTTGCCGTGGAGGGGGGTGGGGGAGAGAGATTACCAGAGATGCCGCTTGGAGCGCTCCGTACTGATAATCCCTGTCGTCGCAACTTAAGTCCCTCCCAAACAAGAACGGGAACATCGCTTCCCGCCGGCGGATAACACCGTCACGAGGCAGCGCAGGGGGAGGGGATGATTCGATTCCTGTTCCGTCGAGGGGGAGGAATTCCTAAAAAAAAAAAAAACAAATAAATAAAGATAATCTCCGGTCCGGTGGAGCGAAATACAAGTCGCAATTTCCACGCTGTTGTTGATTTTTTTTTTTTTAACCCCGTGCACGATTGGCGCTGTCCGCGTTCGCGGGAAAGGCGAGGGATGAGTGGCTCACGCGAGATTCGACGTCGCGTCCACCTGCTGCCGGATTAGCCTCATAAACTGGCGGATTGGGCGCCGTGGTGCCGGGGCGACGCCCGGCGTAGCGTCGTCGCTCGCGCTCGGCCGGGGTAAATACCCGCTTAGCGCTTCGTCGCCGGGGCGCCTAGTGCCCCCCCCCCCTCACTCCTGCGAGACCCTAGCCGGGGCTCGTGATGGCGCTGGTGCGTCTTCCTGTCTGGAGTCGCGTTCCGGCGCCCACTTATTGTTTCCACGAAACGGGCAAGTATTCAACTTTCTGTTGCAGAACAGTGCCCGTGTTCGTTTTAAATCTTACCTCTCCCATTAAGGCAAACCGGGTTCGATCCCCTGGCGGGGTCGCTCCCAGATTTCCGCACGTGGGAATCGTGCCGGACGATGCTGCTGGTCGCCGTGTTTTCTCGGGGATCTCCCGTTTCCCCCCGACCTTGCATTCTGGCGCTGCTCCATACCCGTATCGCCATACTCGCCTCGCTTCACCACTCGTCGGCTCTCAAGACCGCGATTTTAAGAGCCGCCCAAATTTCTCCACCCCTCTCTCTGACCCTTGCCACCCTTCCCATACTGTACGTTGCGTGCTTGTACATGCTGTTATGCACTTATGTAACACTTATTTCACGTGGGCCAAGGTTTAGAATATTTAATGAAAACAATATTTGTACTTAAATATTGCTTTTTTTTTTGTTATGCAAAGGTCTATAAACAAGACATACTTTGAAAAGAGTGTGGTAAGTATACTGAAATAAGTTATAAATACTTACTACAAGCTGAAGTGGTGATCAATCAGTGCTTATCAACCGTAGGGGGGGGGGGGTGCCCCTGCTGGCTAATGGAGGGGCGACCGCCCCCTTTGCACTCGGTACGTATGTTGCCGCGTATTCTGTAACTCAGAATGTCCTCATAGCGTTCTTGCGAATGTCTCTTGACAGGCGTCATATAAGACAGACCAACAAGGTGTATATTTATGAACCACATTGGAAAGAAAATTGTCGACGTATTGAAGTTGATTCAAGCAGACTCGCTCGAGAGACAAAAAAACGTATTATAATGCCAGAAATATGATAAATATGTAATTTCTTGGTAGTGATGCCCTCTAATGCTTTGCTCTAACGTAACCACAATACTGTGGACGGGGCTTAGTGCTGCTATCTCGCTATGCTATAAAAAATACTGCTGCCATCTGAAAACAAGTATCGTGGTTATTTGTTAATGTATTAAGGAAAATAGCGTTTATAGTTCGAATTGTAATATATCAACGTTATACATGACAAGATAAACTCTGTCGTAACCTAAAAAATATAAGCAAGCAAATTGTTGTTTCCAGAACAGAGCCTACAGAGTTGTCAAACCTAGGCGTCATCACACGACAGCTGCAAAGAGCTGCACTGCAAACATAACGCCACATAAAGACAATAACGAGTGACTGTCGTTCTAGCTCTCATCATGAAAACGCTCGAAGCCAGAATCTTAAAGCAAACTGAAGTTACGCCAGATTTACTGCAGTGAACTGTGTAATTATATATGTATTTGTATTTTTAGTTACAAGTGGGTTGTAGTTACGCTTTGGAAATAAATGCTATCACTTAGTAAAACGTGGGATACATACACATCAAATACGGTTGCTATTCGCAGTAGTAATGAAAATAAGGCATTACATTACTAACGCATAATGTAGGCCTAATATCAGCAGAGGAATATGATATGACTAACATTTTACCTGCTGCGCATTACAATACTAATCACGAGGTTATAAACAAGGGTAGCTGAAATTTAATTTAGATCCATATACACGTAACTCATTTGAATACGTACTTCGGGTGACGCATATTTATAGTTGGTAAGACATACACTTTTATCGGCTTGTATTCCTACAGTAAATGCGTTGCCTAACCGTACAATAAATCGCAGAGAGCCAGTTGCTACTGTTTCGTATTTTTACTCTCAGGTTTACGAGACGGTTTTGCCTAGCTGCTCCTGAAAAATAATAAATTATGATAGAGTAATTTAGAATGCGAATATAAAATTTCGTTTGACTAAACAGGAACATTTCGCGTGTTCAGTAACCTTTAGGCTAGACTCCACAGTCCTATGCATACCCAAACATTTTCTCTTCGTCCATTGGCTGCTGCCCAATGGATGACCAATTTTACCCCACAAGTAGCAGAACATTCAGCGCTTTTTTTTTTTTTTTTTTCCCCCGGTTGAACGTTTATTATCGCCTCGGAGACTTCTAGAGCTTGTCTTACAAACCGTGATCCAATAGCAAACGTGACTTAAATGTGAACGTGTTCGGAGTCTAACTTGTTCTAAAATTTATTCGTGAAATTTTCCTACTGTCCCTGGTGATGACTAAAACACAACATTCTGATATAAAATAGTTCCTCCTCCGCCACCTTAAATTGCGATAGGCCGCCGCGTGATTCGAAGCCGAGAAAACTCACCCAACGAGCGCATACCCGGCTCGCCATCTCTGCTGTGTTTTGACGCGAGTTCCAGTCTCCTGTTAAAACAAGTACACTGGGTAGTCTCAGTTGCGAGGGGAGTGGAGGGTGAAGTGAGGTGAGATGAGTATGGAGCAGCGCTAGAACGCAAGGTCGGGAGAAGCGAGATGTACCTGGGAAAACCCGACCAGCGGCGTGGTCCTGCACGATACTTGCGTGCGGAAATCCTGGTGCGACCCCGCCGGAATAAATAAAACCCGGTTCGCCTAGGTGGGAGGCGAGTGGGCTGACCACTATACAATTGCATAGAGAAGTTCCCAACTCTGAATATGACCGATAGCCATAGTAAACATTCGTAAATGTGCTGCGTGATATGTGGTTGCATTTCCATACTTCGTGAAGGTTATATATAATATTTGGTTATAGTTTAAGACGTTTACTAGAGTTTTTCGGTGCAGCTTTCTATGCTAGAGGCCGTGAATGGTGTTTGGGCAAAAATGCACCTGTGTGCTGTTGCACTTAAGACTTTTTTAATTTTTAATCTACTAATATGCGTAAAAAAAACTAAACATAATTTTAATGACAAAGGAAAATTAAAAAAAAAAAAATCTCTTACCTCTTTCAATATAAAATATAGCCATTTGTATTTTGGCATGTCAGAGTGGGTCCTATAATATTTTGTTTGTATGCCCTTCATTTGTAAACGCGATACTTGGTGTGCTTAATATATTCTGAGAGTGTATAATAACCTCACTTCGCTCATTACAGTCGGCTATCTTGGCCGCTGTGCTAAGTAGCTCGCAAGACCTGTGTAATATCGCTATCCTCCTTTTAAACAGCCCAGCATGCGCGGAGTTAATTTGTACTGCATTAACAAGTCGGTGACTCACGGTATCTTTCCCCCTTCTGGCTTCGGGCGTGGCGTCACGTTGTTTCTGAAGTAATATTTGAAAGTCTAATGTTGCTCGTGAGAGGCTATTCTTTTGTCAGGTAGGCTTGTTGTGCACCTGGCTGGAAGATCGACGGAGTGTAGCCCTGGAGATCCTGAGAATGAGAACCTCTCTCTGTAAGACTGTTTCCTTGTTTTGATACACGTCATGATGGAGTCTTGCAAAATTCTCGTTATTATTTTAAACCAGAATATACTTCAAACACTTGTGCAATTTTAAAGCTCTTGTCGTGGGACTACGGTTGGTTTCGAGAGGCCGCGGTGGTGTGGTGGGTAGAATTCTCTCCTCCCACCTAGGCGAACCGGGTTCGTTTCAAGGCGGAGTCGCTACCAGATTTTTCGCATGTAGGAATCGTTCCGGACGATGGCGCTGTTCCGCGGGTTTTCTCGGGAATCTCACGTTTCCCCCGCCCTTGCATTCCGGCGTTGCTCCATACTTACCTCGCTTCGCCCTCGTCGGCTCTCAAAACCTGTATGTTAAGAGCCACTCAAATATCTGCACGGTTGATTTGACGCCCCTTGGGCTGCCTTGAACCAATCGGAAACAAGTGTCGACGAGAGAGCCCAATCACGTCCCTCAGAGTCAAAAGGGAATATTGGGTTCTCTCTTTCACAGAAGTCAACGAATAAATTGCATCGACCCGAATGTGTTTAGGTCAGTGAAATATAACGGGCCGCCAAATATTAATTTTAATTTTGCAGGTTCCTTAATTATGGTTTTTCGCCAGCAATGTAGCAGTTACATATATAGTGTGTTTCTGAAATATGTGACCGGACATTACAGCCAGATCCCTACCTCACGGTAGTGAAAAATAACTGCAGAAATTTCTCTGGAAGTGCTTCTTAAATTTCTATCCCCTTCTCTCTACCGCATTTCACAACACGTCATTCAAAATACCTCAAGGGTTGTCACAAATCTATGAAACCATAAAAAGGCAAAGAATTTGAAAATGGTCAGATAAAGCCGGGAAAATTCGAAGAAACAGGTGAACGATGCTGGAAATTGAAACGTACAATATTATTTAACGTAACACCGCTAAACATTCTCAGTAATAGCGTAATAAATGTGTTTTATAGCTACTGAATGTGAACGAAATAGCTGTGTAACTATGAAATAATTGTACTACTCTTGGCTTAGACCATTTTCTGAAATACCTACTTCAAATTTCATTAAATGTATTCTTATAAAGTAGACTTACTTTCATTATAATTTTCCATAAGAGATTGACGGGTCCTCATTAATTATTTTTGTGGGGAACTTGCATATCTGTTTCGGTTATGAAAATGATAATTTTCGTTGCTGGACAGGATGGGCATGAAATCATTATCAAAAACATTTGTAAACGCGTTTCGCTTTATGGCGATTTTCCTTGTTTTATTACAAAATTTGCTTTCAGAAACATAACAAAATTGAAATACGCTTAAGTTTTGGTAAGAAAAACAGACTTATTAATTGATTTTTATCCCCTTGAATGAGCGAATTCTAGAAAGGTACTTTATAGCTTTACAAAATACTCACATGTTTTCATATTTCATATAAAAAATTTATTGTACTTTTTTTGATAAATTTGGTAGTGTGTGCACTAGTTTACAATGAGTTCTGCATGTTGTACTGTAGGTTGCTGTGCTCCAATAGGAGGCCACTCTACCTATGTTCTATCATTTTGGAGCGGACGGTAAAGCCGGTGTGCTACCGTGCAATATTCCTCACAACCTTAGGCAAAAGCTTCTACGAGGCCTGCTACCCGAGCCTGCATGCAAGCAGGAATGGAGGTTTCTCTACAATAACCTGTCACACGATATTTGCTGCTGCACAAGTAAATACGAGTGCATTCGTTTTAAGTTTACTTCTTCAACTGTAAACATTTCCACGGTTTTTTTAACTTTCTATGTTCCAATTCTTGTATAGTGGCTGTTTCTTAAAATAAAATCAAAATTATCGTCATTGCCGCTAAAATGGTAACCTTGTAGGAAATTATTCACCGAAAATTGCACACCACCAATTACAGCCAATCATGCAAAGAATAAATCTCAACGAGAAATTGCGGAGCACTTGAATCTGCCGAGGTCCACTGTCGGAGACATCATAAGAAGGTTTGAGAAGGAAGACAGAATATATTAGGTACCTCAAAAAGGACAGCCAAAGAAACTAAGCGAGAGAGAAGAACATTCAGTAATTAGGAAAATAAAGAAAGATCCGAAAGTTTGTGCTTGCAAACTTACCACGGAGGTACTCAATGAAGGTGGAAAGAACGTCCATCCAGAAACCATACGACGAGTTATCAAAAGAGCAGGATATAATGGCAGGGTATCTAGAAAGAAGCCTTTCATTAATGAGGTGAATAGAATAAAACGATTTAAGTTCGCAAAAAACCACGCTGACAAAAATGAAAACTGGTGGAATGATGTTATTTTTGCTGATGAGACGAAATTTAATGTGCAAGGTTCAGATGGCAGGGTAACCGTTTGGCGCAAGCCAAATTAGGAGCTAAAACCTGGAAACATACAACCTACTGTGAAACACAGTGGAGGTGGTATTATGATTTGGGGCTGTATATCTTCAGCAGGCGTTGGAGAGGCTGTACATGTCGATGGAACAATGAGGAAGACTATCTCAAAATGCTGAAACCAAACTTACACAAGAGTGCTGATAATCTGGACATAGGAACAAGTTTTAAGTTCTACCAAGCTAAAATGACCCAAAACACAAGTCGTACATTGTCAAGAGCTGGTTTTTGTATAACTTTCCCAAAGTCATTAACACACCTCCTCAATCACTCGACCTGAATCCCATAGAAAATATGTGGGATGAACTCAAAAGAAGACTGCATACTACAACAATTAGGTCCACAAAAGAATTAGAGAAAACTTCAAGGAAGAATGGAGTAAGATTGGCTCCGAATGTACCAGGAAAATAATTGCTTGTATGCTACAACGCCTGCGAGAAGTAGTTAAAACAGAATGTCAATGCTACTAGTACTAAAATACTGTGTGTTTAGTTTGCAAAGAGGATTATGTTTGTGTTTGAATGATGATGGCCGAATATTAAAGTGGCGTACTTATGCAGCATGGGATGACAAAATCATATTGTTTGTTAAGTTGCATTGCTCATTTCCGTTATGGCTACCGCTACATTTCATTTAAAGGACACAAGAATGATTGTGCAATGATTTATGTTTATCTTCATTTCTAATGTAACATAAGGCCATGAAACTGCGATAATCATAGGTGGCCGAATATTAATGTGAGTCACTGTAGCTGCCAACCACTGTTGCTATCTTAGTAGATTTACGTGCAGGTGTTATCGGCGAGGTAGTGAAGCTCTCCCGACTGGCGTGTCGTGTTGTAGTGTTGTCTGCAAGAGGCTAGTTGAACTCGCGTGTAGTGCGTGGGTGAGTCCCTGCAACCCGAGTCGCTGCTTGTTCCATCATCAGCCCTGGCGGCGCTGCAAGCCAGGGTCCGGCCTCGCTCTTATTCTGCGGTCGTATCATCGCGTGGCGTTTGTGAACACAGTTGCATGTTATTAGTGCCCTTTCCTGGCACCCTGTGTACCAAGACTGTAGCCAGCCCTGGTTGAAACTAGGGCTAACCAGTGTAGTTGGTGTATCTACGTCAGCCTACGAAAGGGCATCATTTGTAGATTGTAGTAGTGAAGGCGTGCGTGGAGGTGAGGTTTTGTACTCGTGGTGGTGCAGAAGTGAGGGGGAGGGGGGTGTACAGTAATTGTGCCTCTGGCGGGCCGCACTTCTGCCACCCCGGGCTGTGGTGCCGCAGATCAATATCGACGCCCGTGGGGTGGCGCCAAGACGCCTCTCTACCTGTCCTCGAATCCCCTCCTCCAGCCGCACACACTTATAGGCTGGCTGTTCGCCGTAAACTGGAAACCTTTTTGAAAATCCTGCTTAGGGTCTACTTGTGCAAATTTCTTACATCATATGTGAGGTTAATATTGTCATGGACCTGAATCATTTATGCGTCTGTTAATTGAAACTTTGTAATTGTTATAAAAGGAAATAGTCCACAGACTTAAAATTTTTTTACACTTATATGCGTTAAAAAAAATAATTTCAGTATTCATAAATTCTTACCTAGGACTTTCAATGCAACTTTAATACATGAATCTATTTTCCCTCCGTCGTTGCCAACTTTACCGGGTGCATGCCAGTCAGTGTGCCCGTTGAAATATTTGTAGGTAGTGGCAGTGAAATTTTTCATAGGTTTATTTTTTAAAAATGCTAAGTTAACTGTGAACAGTGTATATCCGCCGTGCGCCACCTCCACGGGAAAATTATTCACTACGATACTTGCAATGCTTCATTAATTTAATCCGAAATTAGCGTGTTTCACGCACGCATGCGATGCAGTAGAAATTGACGGAGGTCATGTTCGATTTGGTAAATTCGTTACATAATTTGCTATTTGACGATAGATTTCAGTTCGGATACAGTCGTTTGCCATTTAGCATTTGTATCAGCACCGCAATGCGTTAATAACTGTAGTATTGAGATGCAAAATCAAATTAATTAAAATGCCTTAAAAAAACGTATTTTTTAATATGTTAATTACCTTATAATGCACCGAATTGTTCCAATTGTAGCAGCAGTAATAATTTATACATATTGCAGTTAATAGGAACTAAGTCCACTATTTCCTACGATTATTATTTTTTTATGGTTATTTCAAAAGGCAACTTTTGTTAAGAAGGTTAAACTTGACTATGGTTAAAATATTTCCTATTTCGTTAATTCGTTTTGCCACGTCCGTTGTGTGCAAAACACTTAATTGCGAAAAAGTCATTATTTTCGGTTACAGAGTCAAGTTTGCCGTCTAGTGATGGGCGTGTTTGCGTGCGCGCGAGGCAAAGATTGACGAAGCTCTATGGGCGACGCCTTCTTGTGCGTGTAAAGCGATGTCGCCTCTACGCATGAAGTTGTGAACTCGTGTGCTGCTGCAATTATGGGACTTACAACGTTGACCCTATTATTGTACGCGACGCTGCAGCAAAGTCCAGCGCATTCCTCTATCGTAGATTCGCATCTATCATGTTCGTATGTTTTAAGAAACAAGAGTGGGAAGAGGCAGTTTTCAGCCATGATAGGCGGTATCAAAGTAATGTTTGCTATGTGCGAGGTGTCTTGAAACTGCTGTACACGACTGGTCTGATTTTTTTTTATCTTTATGTAGATAAGCATTTTGGGCGCATTGTTGCTGGTTAAAAGAACGGGATTCAAACACACTGCAACGAAGTTCAAGCCCTAAGAGGGCGTGGTACATAATCAACTCTAAACATACAGATAATTATTGCCGGGTTTTTTTGGAAACGAATACAGGAAATCTACGAAACGGCAACCCTAGATATTAATTTACTCTAACTTCGAGAGCAAATATTTTTCTAATCTGATGCATTACTGGGGAACTGTTTTTTACGCCGTAAATTTGCACTTTTCGGCGCGGCGTAAGACATAGCACTAAAGGAATGTATCTGCCCGTCAAAATATTTGCTCACAAATTAGCCACAAACTGTTATTTAAGATCGCCCTTTCTTGATTTTTCTGTACTGACTCCCAGAAACATGTTAACTGAAATTAACGTGTCCGGAGTTAACCTATGTACCACGCCCTCTTAAGTCACTTGTTGAAATATGTCAATTGGAACATGACTGGACTTTAGTGCATGGCAGTGGCGAGAAATGTGAGGGGGAGGGGAGGGGTTCGGCGAGGACAGACTGTAGCAGCCATTGCGCACTCGAAGCACGGCGCGGCAATATGAAGAGCCGCCTCTTGAGTACTCGCCAAGTCAAGGTCACGAGCTGAGCAGACGGCATTCGGCCGGCGCCGACCCTGGCTGGCAGGAGATCCTTCCTGCGAGAACCGCGGTAACTGCAGCACAGTGTACACACGCGATGTTACAAATAAACTATCAGCGAATTTGCTCTCTGCTTACGAACCAAATTTAGAACGTTATTACATTTGTTACGTACTGGCCGCGGGGCTGACAGTTTTCACACGATTCATCAGAAATTATTCTATATTGGTATTTGTCATTATCGCTTCGAATATTTAGCAAGCTATCTCAAATTCTTCCGGAGTCAACCGTAAATATGTTTTCGTGTTGATTTCATTAGCCACGTCGAAATGCACCTTTAAAAATGACGTTTATTGACAAAAAAAATCACATCGGGAACTTTCTCAAGAAAATTGTTATGTCCCTTAACATTATGTGCATAATGATATAGGTTGTCATGGTAAAGAGAGAACTTTTGAGGCCCGAGTTCCTTTTTCCTTTCAGCTATTTTTTATCCTTTAACCGCATTTTGAAATAAATATTGCCATGTAAGTAATAAACACAGTGTGTATATTCCACCGAACTCGGAAGTTAACGTCTAAGGCTAAAATATAATATATTTACTTGTTGTGCCCGCGGCTCCGCTCGCGTGGACTACAAAATTATTGTTTAGGTTTTTTTAAAATTAAGTCCATGCTTTTCATACTTTTTCATGACAATGTCTGCACTTACTTTTCAGTTTCAATGAGTGCAAGGTGACTAACTTCGTCATTGAATGTTGCTCGCATGGTTTTAGTAACAAACCTATTGGGAGAAATAACGGTATTTGTTGGTAGACAGACACTGATCATAAACACAGAACAGAGCACTAGCGATGTCATTTTTTGGTGCTAGAATTGCTCTTTTACTTTCTTTGTAGATCTGGGTAAACGCTAGCAATCAGTTCCGTATCACTCTGCACCAAATTACTAAAAATACCCCGTTAGTGACACACAGCACTCGGCATCTGTTTCTAACCGCCCATCTCCAATTTTTTATAGTGTGTCAGCATAATATCTTGTATCAACGTCATTGTAGAGGTGCACTCTCGTATTTGTCGTCAAGCTGAATTTCTTGACATTTGCCAATAAGCATGACGACTTGAGACAGGCTTTGATTTCATCTGCAGGTGTGCCCCTCTGAATCACCGGTAGAGTTTGGCGTAAGCCACTATCCAGTAATACAAACCATTCCTCCTACAATGTCTGTATTGTTTCGTATATCCTGTATAGTTCGGTTTAGGGCCCCTTATCGCATTTTTGTGTGACATTGTGCTTTCGTCCCACACTAACAACTTACATTGACGCAGCATTACACCCCGAGCGCTATTTTTACTAAAAAAAAATTCCTGAGGGAATGAGATAATTTTTTCGGGATAAAAAGTAGCGGTCTACCTCATTTCTAGTCTATGGTTTTGATTCAATAATGGCGAATAGATAGTACGTAACTACCTTGACAACTGTCGAAGAAGTTGTCCAGACCATAGCAGTGTGTACGCCGGGCTGCGGTGTGCGGGCANGCGGGGGTGTGTGGGCGGGACGATGGCCGCGCGAGCACTTTGCATGAGGTGACCTCGCGACGCCGCCCCAGGGGTCACGACCTCCTCGCCCCGCCGTCTCTCCCGCCGAGGAACTGGGTCGCGCGCGGCCTGTGGTGTCGCCGCTGCTACTCTGCCCCTGCATTATCCTACACGCTATTCACGGTCAACTCAGTACTTTTGATCGCCCCTGTCATTTGGAATGATACTCACATTGTATTTTAGTCTCGGCAGACGTTAACTTCCGAGTGCGGAGGAATATACACACTGTGTTTATTACTTACATGGCAATATACATTTATAAAGGTTATTAAAGGATAAACAATGGCTGCAAATAAAAAATAACCAGGGCCACCGAAAGTGTTCACTTTACCTTGTACTGCTTTTAGCAGTAGCAATTTTTTGAATCAAACATCTTAAATACAACCCATGTACGACGCGTTTGATTGTGTTGTAATATCTATGTTATGAATAAAACCAGAGAGACAACAGGTGTGTTGGTAATGCCTAGTAATAAATAGTTCTTACGTTAAGTATTGTTAGTGTAATAATAGTGCGCACGAATGCGGTGCGTTGTCCCGTCAGTGAAATTTTGCTAGACTTGGTTAAGCTTTGTTCGCATGAAGCGGAGGAATATCCTGGAAGTAGGAATTTTAGCAGCGCTTTAGAAAAGTTGGAAGTTACAGTGAAAGTATATGCCAGTGAAGAGGTGGGCATATCTATGTATGCTGTACTTTGCTTACAGAAAGTCATTTTGCTTGCCCACTCACAACTCGCTATGTTAATCGACTGATGTGTGTTAATGACCGCTGTGTGGTAGGATGTCGCCAGCTTGACGTGCACATATATCACTAGCCATACTTATGGTTAGTGTCTGTAAGTTCATCGCGCTCAGTAATGTATTTCACAGTCGAGCGGTTTTATTCGGCCGACCTATGTTTTTTTGTTTTTCAAGGGAAATTAAGTCATCGTGTGCTTCTGGCTACCAAAGTGCAGAATGAAATCGAATAGGCTCGTGTGCAATATTTAAAAAAAAACGGGCACATATTAATAAACCGTCACCTGTATGGAGTCCCTACATAGTGTTGAGAGTGTTAATTTAGCACTTATGAAACCCACACTTAGGATCTACTTTCTCTCTCTTTCTGTATCCTTGAGCAGTATGTAAGGTTAAAATTGTCACGAACCGTCTCACATTATTCATGCTCATCCTAGTGGAAAACTTCAAATTTTTTGGAAAGTAAACGAGTTAACAATATGCAAATTTCTTCTCTGAAGTGTGTAAAACCAAAAAACCTTGGACTTGATTAGCCTTACATAGAGGCACGGAAGTTTCGTGGATTCACGTGGCAACAAACTAGCCTCCACAGTCCTTGGTGTACTCCAACCTCAGTTGTTCATTGGCTGATGCTCCAGTTTTACCCCAGACCAGGTAGCACAGCATTTGGCCGTATTTTTCGTGCTGATTACTCATTGGCTCAAATCCGTCCAGGGCGTGCCTAACGAACCGCGAGCCAATTCAAAAGGAAGTCAAATGTACGTGTGTTTGAAGTCTAGCTTGTCGTCAAATGAATTCGCGAAATTTCCTCCGGTTTCCCTAGGCCCATACATTTACACATCAAACTCTCAATACAGAGTCAGGTACTAGAACTATTTATATTAATTCGGTGCTGAGAGCATGTGTGCTAATGTGCACTGTAGCATATAAGTAGTTATGAGCAGTGATTTTTTTCCTCCAATGGTAATTACGGAAGTGCTCGTGTTACCGTGAACAGCCTTCACATGTAAATACTCGAGCAGTTCGCGGCCAGCCTGAAGAGTGGGTGATCCGAGAGATGGAACGGTGGGGGCAGCGAAGTGGTTTTTGTAAGGTGTAACAAACGGGAGCACCCAGAGAAAGCCACGTTAGTACTCGCCACGCTCCCGCACCTGAGAATCCCCGTCTACCGGGGCGTGGGAGTGTACTGGGTCCGTAGCGGCAGCGCCCTGGTTACCGAACCAACCATTGTTTAGAACCCTTAGCTGTGGGTGTATTGATGTACGTACATGTGCTAATGTGTGCAAGGAGCGAGGTAGCACAGCGGTGAATCGGGAGATCACGGGTTGGATTCCCGGGCCGGCCATCCCGATTTCCGTTTACGTGGCTCCCCGAAATGGTGGGAAGTTTCTTTACTGCTCGATCAAACAGAGTGTGCAAGTGCGCAGTCGGGGAGGGAGTTGGGCGGGACTCGGGCGTTAGTGTAGATGTTGAGAGGCGAAGAACAACTGCGACTACGGGAAATTCAATGCCGTTATCTGTCTCCGCGAGTGTGTTCACACCTGTCCGCATGACTTGAAGCAACTTCTCCACACACCAGCCCCGCACGGAAGCATCAACACGGCCACGCGAATTTCAACACTGTCACAACTTTGCGACACCTGACACCTGCAAAAGCAGAGGGAAGGGAGATAATGTCGTGAACTTGTGTGGTTCACGTATTTTCCGGATGTACACTTGACTTGGTCGAGTAGTACTACATACAAGCCATGGCCTATTTCTATCCCAGCGGGCTTCTCACGGTGGTGTTCCCAGGTGATTGTCCGAAAGGACGCCGGTGCGTGGTGGTGGAGAGGTTTGGGCGGCCCTTAACGAGGTCTCGAGAGTCGATGAGGGCTAAGCGAGGTCAGTATGGAGCAACGTCGGAATGCAAGAGCGGGGGAAACGGCATATCGTCGAGCGGCGGCATCGTCCGGCACGATTCCCACGTGCGGAAATCAGGGAGTAACCCCGCCGGAAATTGAACCCGGTTCACCTTGGTGTGACGAGTGCATTGCGATCCTGTCTACCGTCGCTACGTAAAAGGAATTAAAGATCATTATCAGCATCGCGATCTTCGTTTTTCACCAGCAATGCTCAAAAAATATAGGCTGTTGAGCTCTGTCGCCTAGTGAAAGTAGTGCCGTCTTGAAAATATTCCCGCGAAATTATTGAAAAATACAGTATAAATAATGAGCTGGATCTCTTCGCATACTGACGCACGCTTCATTTACTGTTGTCTTTCATAAATACGCGAAAATATTGAAGTAGTTCACGAAATCTTACTCGTTTCCGAACACAACTTCCGCACGCGTACAGAACTAACAGCGATTTCTCGTACCTAAGATCTTTGCTGTGGCATTCTGGCGCATTGGAAATCTCAAATTACATTAGCGGATATGTATATTTTTCCCCGTTCGTTGGTATTGCTCCGCAAGAATCCAAGAATCGCTGCAAGCCGACCCTACGGACGACCGACATGGCTGCCTTTTGGTTTATCGGCGCGACCTTGCATCCTCTCTCTTAGCTCTCTCTCTCTCTCTCTCTCTCTCTCTCTCTGTGTGTGTGTGTGTGTCTGCCTGGCGTTTATTGTATGTGCAGTCAACAATTCAATCCTAACGCACTTTCGCTGCCAGTGTAATAGCATTGTCATCGGCAGAATGCCGACGGCATTAACTTTAGCTCGCTCGTCACCTGTCCGGCAAAGAAATACTTTCCTGTTAGCGGCGCCTCGATTTCTTTACGATAGCTCTCTGGCAGCGATCTTTTTGGTCTGGCTTTTCCACTCGCCCACCTGCCTGGAATTATATTGCATGCTTTTTTTTTTTAGGCAGAATCCTAAGGGAGTGATAAAGGCGACGCTGGCACTCGTATCAGACGCCAAATTGGCCTCAACGCTCGACGCACTGAACTGGCGTGCAGCAAAGGGATTTGAAGCTGTGACCGGCGTGATACATTTTTTTGGTCGGAAGTGTGTGGCTGAGTTCATTGCAGTCGCCCTAGTTTCGTTTACATTCGCGCAATATGTTCTAAGATACTAAAGTGTAAACATTTAGTTTATTTGGCTTTAATGAATAGTTCCGAAATAAGTTTTTTTTTTTTTTTTAGTACACGAGATGTGAATTGTATTGCTCAAGTCGTACTAACTGTTTAATAGTTCATTCACGGTAAAGTGAACACGTTTTGAAGCTCTCTCTTTTGGAATAATAGTCAATAAATATATTTTATTGCATTCTTGTAGATGTTAACTTTCGAGACCGGTGAAACATATGCACTGTATTTATTGCTTACATGGCAATGTTTGTATTAAAAAAGTGGTTGAAGGATAAAAATATGGCTGATAGGAAAAAGTGACTAGAGTCTCAAAAGTGCTCACTTTACCGTGAACTGCCTATACGTTTCCGTAACAAAACATGTGGAGAACGTTTTTATATTATTTCAAACAGCTGCCATGTAACTATTGCAGGCTCCTGGACGTTAAGTTAAACACTTGTCTAGTTTTATTTGTGCTGTAGCAACTGACAAGTGACCATAAAATCTTACCAAGTCTGCGGTGTATTACCAAGTTGCGAGCGTCGCTTAACTTTTCACAAACTATGTGTAGTGTTGATGGCCAGAGTTTCATGTGGAGATCCCCCATATTTAGGGCTACGAATAGGAATCAAGCACTAAGGGCCTTCACGTTATGATGGTATTCGCAAATTATGCCACTAGTGGAGGCGCAATGAAAAGCACGTTTTTTTTTTCTTCGCACATCCATGTTATTTCTCCATAGGGAAGAGTTAGATTATATAGTGAAACTATCAAATCTGTATGGCATGAGTGCTGTATTTTTTTGGTACTTGCTGCGTGGTCAAGATCGTTAACAAGAAATGTTTACAGTGTACAAGGGGTTGGAGAGCTCCCCCATCTACAATTCATCGTTCCCTATTCCTGTTAGTTGATTGTTTTATTTCAAGACGTTGAATTAAATATTCGTGAAGATAAGAGAATACACGCCCGAGAGTCAAACTTGCTAAGCTACTACATTTTGCAAGATAGGAAGTGCCATTCTCTCGCCACTTTCCTGTTCTCAACGGCTTGGGACGAGACACACATAAGTCCTAGCAGTGGTCATTAATGTGCCTTTGCAAATTAACTTAAACCACTGCCTCTTTTCTCGTAAACCTATATTAATTATCTATGCTTAAAGTGACGAGCCCTCCTGTAGGTTGTTAAGAGTGCTGTGTATGGATTAGGTCAAAGGTAAGTTCACGTGGTGCAGTATTTTTGAACTGTTGTATCTGTTCAAGAGTCAAATTTTTTTTCTGTATTTAGATAATATTAAATGGTTTTGTGGCATGGCATCGATGATAACGTAATAAAAGTACAAAATCATTTGAAATATAACATTCATAATTTTTTTATAGCGTAAATATGAGTGTTTTAACTCAAAATTATTTAAAAACAAAGTTGGGTTCCAGATTAAGTGTCTGTTGAAGTCTAATGAGTGGCATCTTTCAATTTAATTGAAATCCAATACTTGGTACATCTGCTGTAAGATTTGACTGTTAGCTATTTTTACACGAAATGTTCAAAAGTTCAGATTTGAAATACGGGCGAAACGAATAGCAAATTTCGTAGAAATATTCCTCATGATATAATTTTAATATCAGCAATTATTTACTGTTGTACCCCGACGTACTAATTTCGTTGAATTTTGAGATTTATACGGAAAACAATCTGAATTCAAAATGTTTGTTGCTTTTTTTATTATTTTTCGAAAAAGTAATTTTTCACGATTGTCATAACTTTTTCAGGCTATTATATAACGAAAAAGAATATAATGTGCTAAAAATTTATAAAATAATATTTTATCCTCTTGAATACCCTTACAATAATGCGGTTTGTTGTTGCAAACATCACAATAATGATATTTTTCGTTTTAGCCATGTTTTTGTAGGGAGACATTTGTGTTCTTTGTATCTCCCTCACGCAGCAAAGTACGCGAAGTTATAGTTGTAATTATGGCGAAAATATGTGGAATTGTGTATATTGTTTTCGTATAAAATTTTCTCCGCTGCATTTTCGTAGTACGTAGTCCGGTCTTACAAATATCGTCGGAGTAAACATCTTCGTAATTCTTTTCGACTAGTGATAAATTATTTACGGTACATAAAATAGGGAACATTTGCTCTTAAATATTTACTGTAGGCTCGAGGGCGGCCGCTTCCATTTAGCTCGTCTTTCGTGTTTCCATCAGCGGACGTGAAATATTGATGACTTTGATATCAGAAAGTTCATAAAACGTACTCCTGTTGCGTAGTGAGCACTTGAGGTCTATGTGAAAAAACGCCAAAATATTTCCAAGGTTGGTTGTTTATAAAAATTCGCGAGTTCAATGACCTGCAGGCTGGACTCTGCAGTTTTATGTACAAATATGCCGATATCAACTGCACATTGGTTGTCTGCGGTCACAGTGGAAGGCGGCGATTGGGCCAGCGTTCTCCAGGAGGTGTCGAACACCGTGTGGACCAAATCGCCAAAGTCATATGAACACACGTTTTTTTTTAAATTCTAGCTTGTCTTAAAATTAATCCGCGAATTCTTCAGGTCTCTACTTATAAGATCGTGTTTGAATTATATTCCTACAACAGGAAGTATGCCTCTCTGTGAGTGTTCTCTTGTATTGCTGAGATGTTGTATTCACATCTTGAAAGCCGAAAAGTAATAGAACTGTGAGAAAAGAAATTGTAATTTTGTTCTTCAGCCTGACTGAGCAAACAGGTGTTAGCAGAATACAGCCACAGTAGAAAACGCAGGAATGATGAAGAGTTTTCTTTTGGCTCTTACAAAGTCTCCCCCCCCCCCCC
>NQII01002237.1:106574-117823 GCA_002778355.1 Clitarchus hookeri | reverse complement strand
CCGTGCAGCTTCGGCAACCTTTCGTGCATTTCCGTGTTTCTCCTAACTCGATTAGCTCGTCTGGAATTGCCGGCGACGTGGTGCCCCCTCCCGGTAATACCAGAGCCGCGACTGGCGGAGGTATACTCGCTGCCGCTGCTCTTCCGTCTTCCCTTGTAGTAGCCCGTACGTCGTGGCCGCCCACGTGTCGACGTGGGAGGTCGTGATAGCAACACCATTGTATTCCGCACACGCATTTTTGTGTTGCGGTGACCGTCTTGGCGTGTTGTGGAGGAACTCTGAGAGGTAGAAGACGGCACGGGCAAAACAAGTGTTCCCAACCTGTCGGGATATATAGAACCTGCGACCCTCTGACGTGCTGTCGACTTGTCGAACAACGCGCCGGTCGCTTTGATTGGCGGGACCGATTTTCGCGATCTTCGTAAAGGTTGCTCACGATAAAGTGCGCACTTTAGGAATCAACATTTGAAAAAAAAAATCGCTTCCCGCAACCAGATATGTTAAAAGTACGCGTTCTCATTCGGCCTCTCACTTAAGTTGGCACAGAACTAACGACTAGAGGTTGTATTGAGAGTGTAACATGTGAATTTTGGCTAGTGTATTTTTATGCACACATGAGCGCGCATCTGTACGTTATTAACACATTTGCTTTATTAAAATGTCCAGTGTTTTACTCGGATGTCGCATAAATAAAGTAAGACTGCCCATGGAAATATTAATATCACATATAGCGGAAGACACAAAATGAGAAGAAAAGTGCACGATGAAGCAGGGCTTTCAAAAGTTGTCAGTTAACCGTGAGCAACTAGTATCCCTGCATACACCTTGTCGTTGCACTTAGTTTCAACTTTGGGAGGAGATTCCCTGCACCCGCAACTATCCGGAAAAGTAACATTTTGATAGAAATTTACGAGTCCAGCGTACAATGTTCTTGACTGTTTTGTCCAAAACTATTAATGGAAAACAGTAGGTTTGTCTCGCCTTAAACCACGGCATATATAATGTGGCGCCCCTCTCGCTGCACTTAGACTTTTAAACTGTCCTCTCAGAATCTTTCGGCCGATTTATATTTTTTAACCTCTATTTACGTATTGAAATTTTTGCTTCAGTTTTACAAATTAATATTTTTAATTTGAAAAGTATTATAACGTATTCATTTTTTTTCCCCCTGCTATAATTTCACGAAGAGTTGAGTTTCTGGATGTATTTCAAGATGGCTTGGATATCGAAATAACCAGCAACTTTGACATTACCAGCGGCGAATTTTCATCAGATTTCGCACCTGATTATGCTATCTGGCGTACACACGGAGAAGATAAGTTGAACAGACGATATAAGTAAAAGTACAGTTTAACTAACATTTAAATACTTTAATGTAAACTTAATTATAAAACGCTTCCGATGCGCGACGTGTTTAGGAGACAACTAAGCACTGCTACATAGGATGATTTTTCAAATGTTCGTTTCTAAAAGTGTGAAGTGACCGTGATTGGACTGGAGTGTATTGTCAAATACTCTCGTGGCGCGGACAGGCAGGTAGGTTGTTGGCGTCCATTGCTGCGGCGGTGCGACTGTACCGCCATGGCGGGCGCCGGACCCCTCTGTTTGGTCGGCATTGGGGGGGAAGGTGCGGCGGCCCGCGATAGGGCAGGAAGCGCCAGCGGCGAGGGGCGAAGACGCCGAGACGCGTCGCCAATTACACCGCCATTGGCGCGGAACGCGATTCAAATTGGAAACTTGTCGCGCCCTTCCTGTCTGGGAAAGCTGGAGGGAGGGAGGGTGTGGGCGTTCGTGAACGCTGAGAGGTGCGAAAATGCGTAATATTCGGTCGCGATCAATCTTGCGTCGAGATTGGGGGAAGCCGCGACACTTGGCTCCACCCCCTGCTTCCTGCGGCTGGCGTCGCCATTCGTCGGCGGCGACCCTCGTCGTCGTCGTCTTCGCCACCTCCCTGCCTGCAGCGCCTGCGACGTGAGCAGTTGACCCTGAGAAACTCTTCCCAACCTGCTTCGGGTGCGTGTCACCCCGAATGACGGATTTTTATTTGTTATATGTGTACTTTAAAATTGTACTTGGGTAATTTCGTAAGCCATGGTAACTTGCGGTGAAGGTGCCCCCTTAAAATAAAACATAATTTTCCTTTGAAGGAGAGTGGAATGCGCTTATAAATGTTACCGAGGAAATGGGGCCGAGTCTCGTGGCGAAGGGGTGGGGGGAAGGGGCAATCTTAAAATACAGAAATGGAAAGCATGTCTATGAAAGAATTCCAAGAAAAGTACGTTCAAAAGGCTAACATCTTTGCCGACGAAGGCGTTGAAGACCGTCGGGCTGCCTACGCTTGAGTAATGTATCGACGCAATGCGTAACGATTCGGTATGGCACATCTTTATCACCAGACGTTGCTTTTAGGTCCACACAACACTGGCGTGCTCAGCTTCACCCACATCCGTCTGGAAGTACGGTCCGGAGCTCACTGGCCTTCCCGCGCGTTGCTACTGTGTACCCAGTGCACGCACACGCCAACTATCGGTGGCATTCAGTACAATTCTCAAGATGTTTTCAAACGTATGTACTTCATTGTCCGTACTGCCACGTGTTTATAAGCTATAACACGGTTGCCTTCACTTATGAAGTGACCCACCTTTATCTAATATATAAAATTCTCCCGTCACAGTGTTAGTCACTGAACTCCTCCGAAACGGCTGGACCGATTTTTATGAAATTTTTTATGTATACTCGGTAGGTCTGAGAATAGATTTATATCTATTTTTTACACCCCTAAGTAATAAGGGTGGCCACCCCCAAACAATTTTTTTTTATTGTTTGAACAAAATTTTTATTTTTTATTTTTTTATGATGTGGCATCAAAAAATACATACCCTCCTAAATTTTCACCCTTCTACCACCAACCCTTATTTTTTTATAGCGAAATTCTCCCGTCACAGTGTTAGTCACTGAACTCCTCCTCCGTCATCGTCCACAGAGCTTCATGTCTCTTCACCTTATATACCACATCCTCACACACTTACAATAAGTTATAGTTATTTTTTTCTAATACTATAATCACTAGAAATACTTTTTATGGCAAAACAACGTTTGCCGGGTCAGCTAGTATTATATATGATGAAATGTGATACGGTTTCACCGAAGGGGCTGTAATCCGTGATCGGCACGGAATCGCGGCGAGGCCCAAGTATGTTGTACTTGGCACTATGACTCCGCAGCTCTGGGAAACTTTACCGAATTTACTTCGGGCACAGTGATTCATTTGTTTCATCTTTAACTATATGTGTAAATGGCGACTAACTGGGGACAGAGCCCAATAAATTATTATTCTTTTGTTTGTGATGTAAGCACGCACTACGTGGAGCTCGGGAGAGGTCTGATGCGACGCCGTCGACGTCGACGTCATTTGGGTCCTAGATAAAGTGAATTGAACTAGTAAACTATTTCGGGCATGTTGAACACAAACAGAAAGAGATTGCCCGAAACACTCAAATTCCTCTCCCAATTAGATGTTACGGGTATAACCATGTCTTGCCTCGATAAGTAATCGAATAACGTTTTGACTAACTGTACACACACTGGTGTGCAAAATTCAAGGACGGGACAGGCAACGGTAACATAACGTCGTGAAGATGCAAGTGTACGGGAAAGGTGAACGACACTGACGAAGAAAGAGATGCACATGACCTTTATTCAAAAGTGGGTTCCGAGCACAGCAGAGAAGCAGACAGAAGCGTCCATGGGACTGACGGCAGGCAAGAAAGTGCATTCCTTAGTGGGGGATATGATCACACATGACAGAGACGCAGGTTATGCACAGTCTGTTCACGCTCAGTGTTTGTCGGCGAGCTCTCGGCCCATTCCTCTATAGCGCCTATCGCGGCCACGGAGTCGTTTCTGGTGATTGGCTACTTGCAGATTTCCTGAAGGATGGATACAGCTCCGTTCAAAAACTCACTTATTTTCGACGTTTTTTGTTCAGCATTGTTCACCTGCAAGAATTAAGAACAGCGGTACAGGAGGAACGGATATTATTCCCCTTCTGTGCCAGATTTTGTATATAAGTATTTTAAACTCCTGAAACTTGCATAATGATTGGTTGACGATCAAGCAACGGTAACGTCTTTGACTTGAGGCATTATCTTGACATGTGTGACGGGTTCTTCTACCACCACAACTTCCCTCCCAACCTCTGCGTACCTACCACTATCCAGGAAGAGAGCGGGAAAAGGAAGCTTATATCACAAACCTTTCAAAACAGAGTAATTGATAGTTACTTTCTCTTGCAGACCAAAATGGGTGGGTGTACACACAATTGTACAAAACACGGTTTCGTTTAATATTAGTTTAATTTTGGTCCAATATTATTTTCCTTCTAACCCTTTCTTTCAATTTACAAAAAAATATATAAACACCATGGATTTAGCGTATTCAAACATTTGGTTTCCAAAACAATTCATTCGCAAAATACATTTAAGATTCCAATAGCACCTCTTTTAAAAACATCCAATATTTTCCAGAAAAACCACTTGTTATTAACACATGCCATACATAAAAAAAACAACAATCTTTTTGAATCATTCACCGAGGCCTTTGGTCTCTAAAATAAAAGGATCCCAACCGCAATACCGAAATTATTCTTTTTCCCAACTCACGTTCACACCAGTCCACAAACCTCTCAGCCTGAGGGGTTTGCCCTCACCTGTACACCCATAGGATGTAGGCAGTGCCCACTCATGACACAAGCAACACACACACACCCAACCATATGCATGAGTCTGGTGGTATTGCTCCCACCGGTACACCCAGGGTGCAGGTAGGGCTCATGCACATCCACAACAAACGCACAGTTATACAAACAATAACATTTAAACTCTTCAGTAATTCGCGATGTCCCTGATCACCAACTGTGTCCACAAAATTAAAGTCCCAAAATCATTTCTTCTTAGTACCCACAAACTAGCTTTCACCACTTTAGAGGCTATGTTCCACGGCGGCATCCGAACCCCGAAATCTACTGTTCCCGCAAAAATAATACGAAGTCCCCACGTACTTCCGCCAGAAACAAAGTCCTTTTACTCCGCAGAAAATATCGTAAGTCCCGACGCACCACTGCCAGAGACTAAGTCCTCATTAACAGGGTGCAACTTGTACTAAGCTTGTGCATCGTAGAGCGACATTCCTGCAGCATCTCCCTGTCTACCAACCCAAGTCCCGGAGATGGCGACAGTCTCCTCCTCCCAGCTGGACCTCCCAGGCTCCCGGCAACAGGGGTGTAGCACCCCTGTTTATACTACCTGGTACCCCTTCACGCACACCTCGATCCCCAGACACCCCTGGCCCGTCGTCAGCGCGCTCTATATCAACCACCTTTTTAATGAGCAAAATACAAGGGCCAATCACACAATTTTCAGGCAGGTGGCCTCTTCACACTTCGCGCCGCAATCCGCCAATCAGTCGTGCGCTGTGGGCAGATGCATCGACAGGAGTCGAGCGCCGGGGAGAACTAAAATGCTCAGCTGGAAAAGCAAACAACATCACGCAATATAATACAACTCACATTGGCGATGGGGAATACTCTATCACACATGGAAAAAATATTTGTATTAGTACATAAATTCCGTGCACACTGTTTTTTTTTTTTTGTTTCCGTTGTTGCTGAGTGAAGTCGTCTAGCACACACACACACCGATGAAATATATTTTCACTGCTATTGTGGCAGCACTTCTATTCCTGCCTCACCAGTTGCTCGTCTGAGCTTACGGGTTGTCACTCGTTGACTCTCCTGAGAACTGTAAAATATTGCAAGCACGTCTTGTTTATGGCACATTTCGTTATTATATTTTATAGAAAGTATTTTGATCTTTTTGCCTGTTTTTTTTTTTATAAAACTTCTTATCGCGTTCTAAGAAAATGTATGTTTCGTTAAGTTACTAGTAGATAGTATTTGGTGGTTGCAAATGAGAAGTGACGAGACCTTGCCTTGATGGCCGGAGAGGTGGTTAGCTTCTGTTTTCGTGGTACGTAACGTAGTCCCTTATTATCCCTTCCTTCGCAAACACGTTGGCGTGTGAGGGTGAAGCACACTTCTCCCTCCCCTCTCGCGCTGCGAATTATCACGTCGCCTCCCACATGTCGGCGTAGGATGGAAACCGCCCCAAATGTCGGTAAATATATTATGCCTGTGCCGAAGTCTGCGGCCGACCCTTCCGAGCCGAAATTAGAGAGAGCGAAAAAAAAAAAATATAACAGGAAAGGTGTGTTTTGTGGGGAGGTAGCCGGGAGGAACAAATTAACGTGCATATTCATAACTCTGGACAGCTGAGGGGGTAGGTGGCTCTCTTCCCTTTTCACTGCCTCCAGCCACCCTGCAAGGACAAGGGATGGTGTGTGTCGTCCCATCGGCAACCCCCTGGCTCGCAGCACCCCTTCCGTCCCCGCTTTTTTAATTAAAATTTATTTTCTTAAAAAAATGTAATTCTTTTGTCGCGCGCGGAGGCCCGGCGGAATACCCTTGCGCGATTTCTCTCGCGCCAACCGTGGCGTTGTGTTATTTTTGGAGGGTTGGTGGAGGGGGGAGAGGATTTTTTTTTGGACAGGGCGACTTATCTTATGTTGCCAGGCGTGGGTAGATAGTGGGAGGGGAAAGCTAAATTGGAAACGCGGACGGCTAATGTTCGACGGCTTTTCTTTCTGGTGGCTTCGTAGGCGCGTCTTCGTCCGTCCACAATGCCACCAGCTAATGGAGACACCGAGTTTTGCAAATTGAACGAAAACCGCACGGGGCCCGGTCCTTGGTATGTGTTGGCAGGTGGCGCAAAAAAAAAAAAAAACAAAATCCGCTCTTTTTATTCCATACAATATGTGTGGCCAGAGTTGATCTTACAGAAGGGACGGCAGCAGCCTATCTCGTGCGTTGTTCAAAAGCCAAGCTACGCAACCGCATGTACCTAGGTGCTTAGGCGGTTTCTTTCTCGGGTAAAGCACTGCAGTCTGAAGTGCAGAATTGGTATCGTGGTTAGGTAATAGACTAAATATGAGGTAGACCGATCTCTCTGGGTACGCACAACCAATCTCCGTGCCCCGGCATTGAACTGATTTTCTGCAATTACGACTAGCGAAAACGGCGTGGATTGGATTTGAGGTTAGAACACTGTTTAGTAAACGAGTGCTTTGAGATGTTTGCATTCTTCCCATAACCAATTTACAATGCAATTGGATTAAATTCCAATTGGTTAAAGTATTTTATTCGTATAAAAGTGTTTGTGTTTTGAAAATTAAGATATAAACAAACACGTTCATCACTGTTGACCATGTGACTCTGGCAGTTGTGTTCCTTTGGGGTAGGTCAATGTTGGTTACATGTACAGTAAATAACAAAGTTTTCAGACCATAATTTTTTTTTTTTTTTAGGGACGTGGGTTATAAAAGGGGATTTGCAGCGATGTGAAGTATTAGGAGACCTGATCGTTAGTAGATTCCGAACCATGGTGTTTGGACTTGAACTATCGCCATTTCTACCTCTTCGTCACGCAAGCGTGACGTATTAGTTATTGCGAATCGCCTGAAGTCACGTGTACGGACGATCGTTCCTTTTCTGGTATGTACACTTCCAGGTGTTAATCCCGAAAATCACCGATAGAAAATCACAAGGCGCCATTTCCGTACGTCGACCAGAAATTTTTCATTGAAACCAGAATTTGGTTTAAATATGGGCCTGGCGTGCTGGCGTATAACCCTTCATAATATAAGTTCATTTTAAGATTTTTATTGTTTACCACCACTGTGGATTTCTGTGGAAGATAGGACGTCCCTTGTAAAATTTGCCGTTCATAAAAAGTAGAAAAAGCAATAAACAAGCAGAGAGATATGCATTACTCAGTAGTTGTGGACGAGAGCTTACAGAATACATGTTTTACGTTATCAGCTAGAACTGATTCTGCACTGAGCGATTGGTAAGTTAGTGAACATTCGCTACACACACAAGAGCATTTTCACAACAGCTTTTTTCCCTTCTTTGGTGATTTCTGTTTACCTCCGCTCAGTCATAACTTAACACATTTCTTTGTAAATTGATTACTTTTTTCATCCAAATTTAGGGCATAATCTGCAAAATTTAAGAACGCATTTTCTTTCGCAGTTATTTCAGTAAGAATGCAACTGGTCACCAGTTAATGACTGTGTTGATTAAAAAACAAAATCTCAGTTTTATGCCACTGCAGACTTTTTTGTTCCTAACGTTAGGTTTGTAATTAAACTTAACATAAACGTTGGGTCTCTTTCTCCCTCTCGCTCTTCCTGTATCTCTTTCTTTCCTTCTTTTTCTCATTTCCTCTGAATATTTAGAATTAGCCTGCACGGAAATGGCTTTAATACCCATTTTTACGGAATCAAAGCTAGAATTAAACACTCGCTGGCCCCCAAAATGTTCGGTTTTTAGACCACCATTGCAAATAACGTGGTTACTATATTTACTTAATGTTTCGTTAAATTTTTCTTCTCTCAAACTGATAATTATCGTCAGAATTCTTCCTATGAAGAGTTCTGTCAGATCAAGTTCATTGGTGCCAGGTGGCTATTAGCTAATGAAGTTTGGCGCCATCGAATTATTAATTAGCGAAGTGAAGTAGAGAGATCACGTTGTAGGCTCTTTCCTATCTAATGTAATCCTTTATAATCGGGAGATAAATTTTAAAATGCCTCACATTGGCGTATTGGTTTCTTTGTCAATTCATAACTCTCTGAAGTTATACTTTTATTTTTGTATGTCATTTTACCGTACGTAAAAATTAAATTCGCCATTTATGTAATGACTTTATGATATCAGCGGCGACGGTTAAAAGAGAATGCGAAGTTACTGTAAATGTAAATGCGCTGTTGTTTCACTAGTTATTGTTGTCACAATGCATTAGGCAAAAGTTGATTTGAGTCTTGAACGCCGGTGCGGGTGAAACGAAGTGAAGACGGAGCAGGGAAACGGCAGTGCCTCAAGAAAACCCGCTGACCAACAGCAACGTCCGCCACGTTTACAATATGCGGAAATCCGGGTGACGCAACCGGAAATTGAGTCCATTTCGCCTTGGTGAGAGGCTACACAACTGCTGCCTCCCCACTAGAAACCAATTGCAACTTATATCAGCTAAATAATTGCACTTGTAATACGACGTAACACGTTGACTGCTCCCCATAACTTGCTACCAGATTTACTGCTCAGCGCACCATCCAGTCCGCAAAAATCTGCTTTTTGACTGAGCCCAGTCAAGAAAAGTAATTAGTATTATGTACTCCAATGCGGATGCACACAAAAAAAATATATTCTAAAATGGTATTGGTACATTTCAAGAAGTATGTGTAATCTGATGTCGCCGTGTTTTNGGGGGGGGGGGGTATTGAAGGTAATGCGTACAAATTTGTAATGAAAAGGTTATGTTGGAAGGGAGATGGTTTCGCAGTAACGCTTGCAGCATCGCGGACAGTAAACGATTAATTTCATATGATACCGAACGTTGTCATGTAAGTGGGAAATTGCTGTTCTTGTATTGTATATTTCCAACCCTGTTTCAGGAAGGTTTTTTTTTTTCCTGTGGTAATTTTTTCAAGACTGTCGGTATTGCAGTGGCATTATAGTTTACTAGCGCAAATCTTGATTGTGGTCAAAACATTGGTGGGTGTGTCACTTTTTTTTTTGGGGCACGTTTCGCATACTTGCGAGAATTATAGCCACATAGTTATTTGCAGAATTTTTTTTTAGTGAATAAATTTTATTAGTGCATTGTTATAGTTAAAATAATTTTAGGTGTTTTTGTTATTTTCTTCGTATAGTTTTGTTTTAGCGGTGCAGAATTTGTTATTGGGTTTTTTTTGTGGGCAATTTAAATTCTATGCTGTATTGGGTGGTGACTGGGCTGCATGGATGCGGTATAATCCAGAAGGGATTGTCGCTGTTGCAAACACACGCCTTGACTGGCCGGAAGTAGTTCTTGCGAGTGCCTAGTGTTGCCGTGGGTTCGGCGAGCCTCGGCGGCTACTGGCAGGGCAGAGCTGTGCGCCGTAAGTGACTGGAGTCGTCTTAGCGCTGCGACGCCTGTGATTCCCCTGGACGTCGGAGCTGAGGGCGCGGAGGAGTTCGCGAGAGACCGTCCCAGATTTTGCTGAGAACAAGATATTTAACTGTAAACATTTTTGTCGGTAGGATTAATTAAATTACACGCCTCGAAAAAGTGAAGAGTGAAGCGAGGGAAGTATGGAGCAGCACCGGAATTAAAAGGGCGGGGGAAACGGGAGATCCCCGATGAAACCCATATATTATGCGTTATTCGCATTCTAGTAAATATAATACTGAAGATTGCCCGTCACCACTAAAAAAAAAATGTGGCCTGTTTGCCAGTGTGGTGTGTGTATCTGCTGTGTTTCAGTGTAGGTTGCAACACTCGCCAAGCTTACATTAGGCTCTCATTTATAGCAAGCCGTTTATGTGACGAATAAAATCGTTGTAACTAGAAATCTTCAAAATGTAATGCCATTTACAAATGCCTTTAAAATTTATAGATAGGATAATGATTTACAAACTAACTTATAAAGAAAATACGGGAAGTAAATCTCACAATAATCAAATTCGTGGTTAATTTTAGATCTAACTTACTCGGTTTGTGCATTTCGTTTTCTGTTGATTGGAGTGCTTTAATTCTTACATTAGAGTGCTTTAATTCATACAGTGATTTACTGATTGGTATTCGTAACACGAGCATCTCGGTAGAAACGACTTCAACGAGGTGATAGGTTTTGCCGATTCGGCGAAAAAAATGTACGAGAGCTATGTATCGTCAATAGATCTGTTCTACAGGGCCATACCAATGAACTTATCGTTTACTAAATTTTCCAATATTGTTGAATGTTCAGTCTGGAAAGGCGAGATGTATTGTTTTGGTTTAATCTAGTTTCTTTTCTAGTAATATTCATGGCACGCTTATAAATTCCAGGATGTAATTTATTCCCGCAAATTTGCAGATTTTTTTGATGCTAATTTCGTGTATTTTTTTCCCTTTAAAAGTGACTTTTTAGCATAAATAATATAATGATGTACTGCTTAAGTTTAAATACATATGTGTGAATAAATAAAATGAAAATAATTCAGCCGTCGACAAGCAAGTTTGGTGATAAATACGGGTAGTTGTGAAAGTGCAGTCGTTATAAAGTTTAATTTGTTGGTGGTGTCTGTAGGTATCGTGTAGGGGCGGGAGTGT
>NQII01002237.1:74034-89686 GCA_002778355.1 Clitarchus hookeri | reverse complement strand
TGAAGAGATGAAGAGACGGTGACGACTATTTTTCAGAATGTCTTTCGTCCACTTGAACACTTGAATTACTTCTTGTGTGATTTAATATGGGAGCGTCTTGATTTTTATTGCGTTATTATTGTAATTAATGCGCGATGAGGAATATTGATTGCGAGGACTCTGTGAACGTGTTTTGTCTTGTTTAATAGCCGTTTCTAATTCTTCCCGCGATCTGGCCGACTACCTGTGCGCTACCGAGGTCTACTGAAATACGTGTCTTGTATGTTGAAGGGTGAATTATGCTAAGTTTCTGTAATCACTGCTATCAAAGGCCATTTCGGCCTTTTTTTTGTAAATTGGAAGCTTGTGTTTACCTTTATTGTCTTTTAAACAAAAAATGTATCATTATTGTTGTAGTTAAGAAATTTCGATCAGCGTTAAAATAAGTTTTAGAGTCGGTTATGTAGTTTTTATCAGTCGGAAGTCAATTCCGTGAGTGAGGCTAGGCCTGGAAATCTAATTACATCGGTGTGTGTTTTGCATTCAGTAAGTATATTGTTGGTCAGTGGGCATGGACGCCCAAAAGCAACCGTATTTCATGCATTCAATGGCCATATTAGTTTTAATTACCCAGCGTGTTTGATCTCGCGATGACTTTGACTCGAATTCCGCGGAGTTCGTGAGTTCGATACCCGCTCGCTGTCCTGGGGAAGGTTTTACCACAAGTCGTTTCCATCCCCGCCAGGGACATTGGGAATGAGGTACCGAGGAGAGCTTCACCCCCCCCCCCCNCTGTCTCACTGTGGAGTGCCATAAAAAAAAATGTAGATGTAGCAAGTTTCACACTACGTGTGTATTTACTAAAAATTGTTGGGTTGTTAAGTTTTTACTGGTGTAAATACTGGTGTAAATACTGGTGTAATGTGTAAATACTGACATAATTGATTTCAAACCGATATTGTGAGAAGGGTCAGCTTTTGTAGCACCAGGGGCATCAAGTTCCCTAAAAATATTCTCTCTCTCTCCTCCTCTCTTCCTTTACAGCTCTTCCTCCTTCCCCCTCCTCTACACAACCCGAAAAAGGTCCACGGCTCCCCAGATCTTCGCCTTAGGCAAGTATGGCGCGATTAGTTGATGGAATCGTTACCATTCCTCGACCATTAGGCCAAGATCGTGGCTTCCCTCGGTGTATAAAATTTTTTTTTTTAATAATATTGTTTATTTTTGTTTGTGCACCAGCACCCTCCCCACCCCCCTGGCCCTCTCGTGAACCAGCGCGCGTGATGAATTCTTCCCGACGGCCGGCCGGCCGCGTGCGCCACGCAGACAGGCCCCGCAGGCTGGTTGTCATCATCGTAAATTCCGGCGGCTTTTGCGGTGACCGCAGGCGCGGCGCGGACAGATGAATGTTCATCCGAGTGGGTAAGTAGAGGACGCGCGTGAATTCTGTCCCGCGGCGGGCGGGCAGGTGCTGGGAATGGGTTTGTATCGAGGGGTGAAGTGGAAGGGGAGGGGGGGCGTGTTAGGTTTCGGAGATTGGTGCTAAAAAGGGGGGAAAGGGGTCGCGGCAGAAATTAATTTGGCGCGCGTGTATAAATCAGGGCGGGTGAGACCCGGCGATGCAATTTGTTTCGGTCGCGCGCCACACCCACATATGTCATGCTCCCACGGGTTCGGTGCAGGAAAAAAAGATGGAATTAGAGTGTGGGGCAGGTGCGCGGTGCGAGTTATCGTCGCAAGTGACACGTTTTACTGTTATATGATAATCGTCGAGTCAGCGGTTTTACTGTAATCGTAATCGTCAAGTCGGCCGCGGTCAGTGGCGGTGTGTCACGTTCCTCCTGGTTCACCACGAGGTCCGTGTCGCAGGTGTTTGGTCCCAGTTCTTGTTTAGAGTAGGTGCGTCATGTTGATCAGCATCAATAAAAAATAATCATCGCCATGGTCACCGCAGTGCACTGCCTGTGGCTACTTCTGTCAACCAAGTGCATGCCAAAATCGTAACTCTAGTATTTAAATTGATTTATTGTGACCTCTTAAATTCTTGAACTGGGAGGCGCGTTTTTAAAGTAAGGCCCGTTCAGAAATTGCCTCCAATCGATGCTGAGAATCGAGATATTGAATATGATGTTCCATTTCTCGGTTCAATAGATAGCCGCCGTCCATTTTGTTGCTGTCGTATTAGCGTTCGATGCCACTTGTAATTTGAAATGATTGCGACAGTGAATAGTCCCCGCCAATTGTGAAGTTAGTGGTGTGATTCGTGTTCTTTTTAGCCAAAAAAAACAGGAGTGCAGCCGAGATCCACAGGCAAATTTATGAAGTTGATGGACCAATTTTTTTTGGGTGACAGTAATTTTAGGTAGTGGTGTCGATTGTTTTTAAGGAAAGCGAACAAATGTTCATGCCTGTAACCCAGATCTGGTACCAAGTAACTATCCTTTCTTTATGCGTTTTAAGAAATGGCTTACTTCGTAACGGTTGACAGATGATCATAAACTCACGAACAGTGAGATTATATGGTTCAGGATGCATGCGGCAGATTATTCGACGATGTGATAAGGGAAACTGGCGAGACACTACAAGAAGTGCATGGAAGACCTTACTTTAAAAACGCTCCTCGTATTATGTGGCAAGTTTAACACATATTCTCCTTCATTACCTACTTTTTCTGCTTCCGAATGTGACGAGAATACACCTTCTACATGTCGGTTCAATACTGCACCATCGCAAAAGAAGCTGCGCCATTATTGATAGGCAAATCTGGCTTCCTTCATTTTTAGACTGTTGCTTGATACTAGCTAACGATTTAAGTCCATTCCTTTTGTTGTGGGTGTAGAGAATTTGCTCCAGGTATCTTGTTTCATCGATATATACACGCTATAAATCATTCATGGTTACTTCACACTTTTCTGAAGCCCTGCTGAAGTTCTACTTCCAGGAGATTCCTCCGCCTCGTGCAAACTAAGCTTAGCTAAGTCTGGAAATTAACACCAAAGGACTACGCACCGAATTCGTTAGCACTCAGTTGTAATAATATTTTGCATGAAAACTATTTCTTACTAGGTGCTACCAACTCACATGTTTTCTCACTGTTTTTATTCATATTTATTATAAGTGTAGTATTATAATTTATAAATAAAATGTAGGTAAAGCTTCAACTTAACGAAAAATAGGATACTTATATGTTCCTATAAGTATAAAACGCCTGTGATACATGGCATATTCAGGAAATAACTAAACACGGTATACATAGGGTAATTTCTTTTTAAGTTTTAATTCTAAAAGTGTGAAGAAACCGCAAATATACTATAAGAAGTAAGTGTGGTGACGGTAGCTGCTCTATCGCCACCTTGTACTAGCATTAAAATAACTCTGATAATTATTGCTTATAATCTGCATATAAAATATCGGCATATGATGTTGGACAATACAATTACAGACCTTTTCATTTTACAGTTGCGTTGGCGAGTAATAATGTTGTGTTAAGTAACTGGTATTTTATCTAAAGAATGTGGGAATAGGGCGAACGGGAAGTGACAATTGTAAGGTTGTATTTCGTTATGCATTGAAGTAACCTAATATATATCGTGAAAACCTTATTTTAAAATAATTTTTCCTCTATAATTGTTAAAAAATAATTAATTTTCTGTAGTGGTATTAAGTACCCGCAAAAATACACATGACAAAAAATTTCTTATTAATTACGAACTGTTTTTAATGTTAATAATTGCTACAGACAAAAAATTAATTTTTCAAAATTTTTCTTCTTCTTAATTTTTGTTGGTAAACTGTATAATAAGAGTGGGGCACTGGTTACACACAAATTATTTTGCTAGAAAAACTGTTTGTTCTAAACATGTGACTCACGAAATCGTGTAGCCCAACGTGTATGAAATCTGTGTGTAATGATTCTAATGATTATCTTAAATCGCACAATAATTATTCCTTGATACACAGTTAAGGCTTACATTTCGTTCTTGATTCTTCTGCATAAAAAGTTTTGAGAATTTAACAATTTATTTGAAATGTTATATAAACACACACACGCGCTCACACACAGCTTATGTTCACGTCAAAAGCTGGTTGAGGTTTCCGAATGAGGTCTAGACGGGGTAACTGGGTTTATGCAGGACGAAGATGCAGGTACTACAAACCGCCCAGCCCTGAACGCAAGAGGAAATTTTTCCACAAATCCCCAATCTTGCCAGGAATCGAATCGAGGATCCTCGACTTACTATTCAGGCTCCTGGCTAATTATTGAGTATTTATGCGTAATTTGGGGTTCGCTCATGTTGGAAGTTGATGCTAAATGGATTCACGTCGTACTACAGTTTTCTTCGCAAGGGAATGCGGTGTGAATACTCGAGCCGGTGTCGTTAGTTCATTGTCTGCTGCGTATGTGTGCAGACATTCTCTATATGACAAGTTTGCGCATTTTGAGCACACCCTTATGGTGCGTTAAGTAATTCGGGGGGTGCCAAATGATGCCACGGCCCAATCAAAAATACCCTGAAATCTTATACATGCTTAACAGATAACTCGTCAAACGATAACACGGATTTTGCGGGTCTGTACTCATTACACATTAGTAGTTATATGTTGTATAAGTCATTTGTAATTTATTAACTTTGTAGCTATTGTAGTTTTATACGTATTGCGGTGATGTGTATTGTATATTGTGTTAATCATATACCCTACATAATGTAGTTTGTATTGTTATTATTTTGCGGTTTTGTATATTGCATATTGTTTTTAATCTGTGTAATATTATATATTGTTCTAAGTGTGTATACATGTCTATGTTCTTTGACATTTGTGCATTTGACATGTTATATGTCTGGAACTGCTGATGTTCATCAAAGGGGACCTACACGATGAAATCAGCTAAACTAAAATAAATCAATTAAATCGTGGAACGGAGCAGGTGGTGCAGAAAGAACGCATTTCCTCTACTGACGGCGTGGCGAGTGTAATAATAACAGCGGTGGGGCGCGGCTCCGCTACCGGAGTTACCCGTACTCCGGACCGCCCTCCGGGAGGACCTGTTCCGCCGGACACCGGTAGCCGCGGTATGCTAACCGACCTGTCCTCGTGCACACTTAGCGCCTCTGCCGTATTCCTTCGCGGCGTCTGCGGGCTCCTTATCCTCGACCGTAGTCCATTCATATTCTCTGTATCGTGTAGCTTTGCAAGATTTTGACAGTTCGACGAAAGTAGGGCAAATGTTTACTTTTCGTTTATATGTATCCTTTCGCCATCAGCTACTGCGTCAAGTAGAGGCTGTATGTTTTATCAACACGCTGTCAGATAATCCACTTGCCATTGTACTGTAATGTTAAACAAATTTTAAGGTATTTTATACTGACATATGTCTATAAAAAAAATTGGTGAATTATGAAAGTAAAAATATAAAACCTTGCAAAAAATTTAATATTTGCTAACTCATTTTTAATTTGTTTGAAATAGTGAATTTGGGTTAACATTTGCGAGACGGCAGTTGTTTTTATCACATATTGGACATCATAGTTAATATAACTGGAACTAAAAGTAATTCGGGAAACTTGATTGACAACGCAACAACCAACGACTATTGCAAAGCAGTAATTATGCTATTACTGATACTAAACAGTTCGAGTTGGAAATATGTGGCGTGGAATAACGTAAAAATTGCTTAAAAACTACCCACGTGCATCTCACTATCTTCGTTTTATTAATACAGTACAGTAACAATACGAAAACAACAAGGAGATGGGTTTGCAGGATGAAAAGAACATGGCATGTAATGGACGTAGGCATAATTATTATTGGCTCAATAAAAATTACTGGTAATCTAAATAGCTGTACACGAAATATATGTTACTTTAAAAATTATGCAGAGCTCGCGGAAAAATAAAACTATTGGTATCTGTTCGTAAATTTGTTATTTTACACAGGAAATATATTTTTTTTCTTGCTCGTAGTGTTTCGGGAGACAGCTGACTGATGGCGCGCATGGCATGGCGTTGCAGGGTGTTTTGTGAGCCGAGCGCGTTACTCAACAGGTAGCAGCACTTTAACCTGCCTCTTGATCCAGTCTTTTTACAAGTTAACTTTTGTCCTATTACTGGCTCGAAATGACACGAGCTTGAAATATGTTTCGTCAAATGATTTGAAGAAATAATTCAAAAATACCGTGCGATATTTCTATAGGCTTTTGGAATTAATATCAAGCACTCATGGAAGGCATGGATGGAGATGAGTGGAGATACGACGTGAAAAGAACTCCCAAGGTTTGAAGTTGCGTTTCATTTGGATACGAATCGTTTTAATGTGCGTTTCATTTTAAACACCTCTACATTACTACTTTAGCACGAAGTTTAGTTTGTAACACTAACAACCGCTGTTTTGTGACCACGTAAAATAAAAAGATCAGTTAATCTAGGAACTCCTTATCCACGTATTTTCTGCTTGTCTGATGTGCGTCGGCAGTGCACTCAGAATAGACAACGTAATATTAACTTTTGTTCGTTCGTGCATCAGCTGATACAGGATTTTGTAAATGGCACTTTGTGATGTATTTGACGTTCTATAGAGGCTTCCTGTGGACTCTTCATTAGTTGTAAAACTTTGCTAATTAGGAATATATAATTTTTGTATCACTCTAAGTATAAATATAGTTTCTATATTACCTATTTTTTGCATCGGATGTAAAGGACACAGTATACTTTACAAAGCAGAAGTTTTGACATTGTCTTATTTTGTTTTTACGTTCTATTCCGGGGTGAAAAGCGCTGTCTCGTACACGCAACAATTAGCCCTTTAGCCAGTAGGAAATAGCACTGTGTGCCGTCATGGTATCGAGACGAAGAGCACTCGTGCAAAGTTCCATAATTGTGACATAGTGCCCTTTACTTCCGATGCACTTATTATATCTATTTGGCAAGAATTTCCAGATGCCCGAATATTAATATGAATCGCTGTGTACGTTTCCTCAAAATGTTTGTGAGTCATCTGGCGACCTATTGAAAATTCACTAATGCTACGGGTTTTACATTTCACCCTGTAGATTATAAAATGCTGTGAGTTGAGTGACCCTTTCTGTAGCGCTTTCCCACTGTACTAGCGAGAGGTCAGTTTCACTTTCCTCTTGGTTGAACACGTATCGTTCCCACTGTGTTCACGGCTTTATCACTGTCTCGGTGCGCCAGTCCGCCTCGGAACTGCGCTGCTGTCCCAAATATAACACCCGCGCACGAGTGCTAGCAGTCCGTGTGTGGTTAGCGTGCTTGCCTTTCAATCTAAATATTACCGCTGCTAGAGAGGTGGGCTTGTTTCTCAAGGTGAGATATTAATGTGTAAACCGTTCGTCCCACTAAGTGGTGGGAGGTGAGGTCCATTAAAAGCACTCATATCTCCTGTCCGTGGTGGTTTCGCTTGCTGGCGTCTGGTAACTTTCAGTGTGACTTTACAAAGTAGCTTGTATAAACAACTCTGCAAAAGTTATTTATCGCCCTGTTAAGAGAAGATGGTAATGTGTGCGTGGGAATGAGTAATTGCTGTTATTTCTGTTCTGGTAAGTAAGTCTGGCGCCAAAGATATACAAAAAGAAAATGATAGTTTTTCAGTCGGGGTTGACTTGGCAGTTCTGTTGTAGGCCATATGTCGCCATGGTTTCCGATATTGTAATTTTACTTTCGCCTGTTCAGTGTTTAAATAAATGCCCATTTTTATATCGTGATGTATCCAGCGCCTTCTTTATAGTCCTTGTTTTCCTACGATCATTCCAGGCACCTTTACTTTCTCTGTCAGTTCGGATAGGAAATTTTGGCCGAATATGCATGGTTACCTTTCCCCCATGCAGAATGAATTCCCTCGCGTTTCCCAGAACGTCTTTCTTTCATGACCCTGTTAGTCCATGGGCTTCACAACTGGCTTGTCCAAAGTACGTAAGTGTAGGTACTAGTTTATGATCCGCGTATGATTTCGTTAGAGCGCAGTTCTCGTGCCCGTATGTGAATACGCGGAACAATCAATCGAAGAAATGACTTCACGGCCAAACTGCGACAATTTATTGTCGTGTGATGCGTAGATTTTTTTTCGGACTAAATGAATACTAAAGAATGGTGACAAGAATATATCGAGGAGATATGTCTGTGGTGTTAATGGTTTTTTATTCTTCGTATTGATCTTGTATGCCTCAGAGAATTATATATGGTCGTGTGGAATATTTGCCATAATCGAAATCGGGTGTTGTAGTTTTATGATGTATTGAGTTCGCAGCCGAGATTTTACATTATCCGATAGTATACAGGATGAGACATGTATGTAAATGCCCTATTTAGATGTAAGGCCCAGTTTAATACGTAAAATGTATTGGTCAACCGACGTAATGCGGGGTTTTAAATAAGTAAAAATAGACCACAAGTTATTTTCCTTCCAAGTTTTTGGGATCCATTGGTGTCGTCATGTAACGCAGTTTGGCTTGGATCGGGTTTCGTTAGTCGTCTGGTCACTATGTTCGTACAACTTTGATCTGGTGGACTGTTCGACTGAAAAAAAAATCTAATTGCCTTAATCAGCGTAACAACGAAGCTTCGGAAAACTTGACAAATGAGGCTTTCTCAACACTATTATGTTGACGGTTTACTTGTAGTGTTGTGTATATAATTATACCGTACCTTGTGAATACTGTTCTAACCAAGTGATTTCTTTCTTTTTTTCAGGTGAGTACTTCTGAACTTTCTACGAAGTATCGTATAGAAATCCTAGTATGTTGATTCTTCCACGTGGTGAGTAGCTATTTTAAGTGTAGTGTCATAATTTTAGTTTTCCTTACTTCCCTGTTATAACGACGTTCGTATCACTTATTTTTATTTGCGTGTAGTCATATCCTTCCCCTGCATCCATTCAACATATCTTCCCCCTCTACCATTTTAATATATTTTGAACAAAAGCTTATCGCAACCCTTTAATTTTATAATTCCTCTCGTAGCAGTTCTGCGAAGTTGGAAGACGACCGCACAAAGTCCTGAGTTAGGCTACGCAATACGCATACATTCAGCACGAATCCATATAGACCTATCCTTCTAACGTAGCACCTATTTTCGTGTAACGTCCAATAGTGTCGTTTTGGCACAATTCGGGAACCATTTACACTAGTGCCAATATATAGAATGATTTTAAAAGATATTGCTGTGATTAAATTGATGAACGAGTTGCTTGCGTCAGGTGAAAAAGTGTCGAGAAATCGTGCGGTTTAGCCACCAGTGGTGCTCATTAAAATTTAGGGGTGATGATATAAACCTGTGAGAATGAATGTCCAAAAAAAAAAACACTAATACTAAGGAAAATCTGGGAGAAACGTTTTAGGAGAACTTTGCACATTTAGTTCTTGCTGTCGTGAATATTCGTGTCCACAGAAGGAAAATTCGCACCGGGGACAGCGACCTGTGTTCCAAGTTTGTGATTACGAACTTTCACCTCTTGTCACCGAAGCAATTTATACTTTCCCGTGATCGCTAGTAAGCGGTCGTCGCATGCGGTCTCGCGCGCTCCGATCGTGTATACGAGACGCGTTGAAGGGCCTTAAACTGAAAGGCGAGCTTAGCTTTCGCTTGGTGGTAGGCATCTCGCTGCCGCTGCAAGGCGCTCGAATTGCTGCTCGTTCGGAGGCAGTTCACTGCTCTCCGACTGCCGATAATGCTGACCGGTGGCGCCTGAGATCGCCCGCAGTTCGTCAGCGACACCGGGGAGCCTGACAAAACAAACGTAACTAAAGGCTGTTCGCGGTCAAGTTACAAGAATTTCCCTTCATTTCACGGAAAAGTTCCTGTCAAAATTTATCCAGAACTCTCCGTAAATTTCACAGAGATTTCTCCGTAAATTCCCTAGTTAGTTTTCTGTACTTCCAGATTTAGAAAANCAGCGACACCGGGGAGCCTGACAAAACAAACGTAACTAAAGGCTGTTCGCGGTCAAGTTACAAGAATTTCCCTTCATTTCACGGAAAAGTTCCTGTCAAAATTTATCCAGAACTCTCCGTAAATTTCACAGAGATTTCTCCGTAAATTCCCTAGTTAGTTTTCTGTACTTCCAGATTTAGAAAAGACAACAGAAAAAAATTCTACTTTTTGTTTATTAGGGGGGGGGGGNGGGGGGTTTCTCTGCTGTGTATAAAAAAATACGTTTAAAAATTTAAATAATTTTATAGCTGAGTGAGATTTGAACCCGAGTCAAAAACTTGAGGTCTAAGACTCCATCCCATTCTCTCACTCACAAGCTCCTTGTAACAACCTGCAATAACAAATTCCGTGTTTGTATTGTAGTCACGTGAGCAGACGCCTTATGCTACTTTTTGATGTCTGAAGGAATAAGTCTAAGTGGCATGGATAACCTAACTGCCGCACAAACTATACATTTCTGGTTTAAGTGTCGAAGAAAGCTTCGCGAAAACTCGGCATTGTTCGTTCCCGAAACCCGAAGGAAAGGGAAATACGGAGACTATTATTTTTTTTTTTAAGTTCAGCGCCGTTTTTCGTCATTGCGGACTGCGTTTCCGTTTTTCTTGTGTGCATTTCCATAAAAAAAATGTCCATAATTATACCGAAATTTTTAACAGCACACTATTGTAATCAACCCTAGACCCTACCGTACACACTGGCATAATTACAGGCTCCCATTTGATTCCGCAGTGAGTTTATAAAAATAGTTCCAAGTCTCGGCGTTGTATTACGAGTGTAATGCTTAAATGAACAAGTCAAGCTCGTGTTTTTCTGTTAAGTGGCATATTATAATGCGAAATGGTGTACTACTTACACAAAAATAAGGTTCTCAACAATTTTACGTTTTATCTTGACTGGTGCATGAGTAAAGTCATAAAGCCCATTGCTATGTTAATTTTATTTATGGCGAGAGGAGGAAATCTTTATCACGGCTTTCAGAAGAGCTCAGTTAACCTTGAACAGTCTATAAACGTTTTATTATTAATTAAATACAGTCAATCGTTGACCTTTTTNAGAAGAGCTCAGTTAACCTTGAACAGTCTATAAACGTTTTATTATTAATTAAATACAGTCAATCGTTGACCTTTTTTTAAATTAATTTTAAGGATTTTTATACAAATATTATTTTATTTAATACCGTTTTTATAATAATTGTATAGTATTTTTAAAAACCATGAGATATGTATCTCAAGTACCACGTTCTTTTGACATGTTACCAATATAAAGACTTCTAGGCTAATATAGCAGCAGACAGTGGATAATGTCACTGTCAGGCATACTTACGTCTGAACAGGTCTGAACGCGTTACTAGAAAATAATAAATCCGCAGAAACAGTTTTGTACCAACGCCATGCCTTGGAATGTTCATACGTGTTTCCTTAAACACGTATACTTCAATTGACGTGTTAGTATTATTTTGTACCTCACGNGTGAGCAGACGCCTTATGCTACTTTTTGATGTCTGAAGGAATAAGTCTAAGTGGCATGGATAACCTAACTGCCGCACAAACTATACATTTCTGGTTTAAGTGTCGAAGAAAGCTTCGCGAAAACTCGGCATTGTTCGTTCCCGAAACCCGAAGGAAAGGGAAATACGGAGACTATTATTATTTTTTTTTTTAAGTTCAGCGCCGTTTTTCGTCATTGCGGACTGCGTTTCCGTTTTTCTTGTGTGCATTTCCATAAAAAAAATGTCCATAATTATACCGAAATTTTTAACAGCACACTATTGTAATCAACCCTAGACCCTACCGTACACACTGGCATAATTACAGGCTCCCATTTGATTCCGCAGTGAGTTTATAAAAATAGTTCCAAGTCTCGGCGTTGTATTACGAGTGTAATGCTTAAATGAACAAGTCAAGCTCGTGTTTTTCTGTTAAGTGGCATATTATAATGCGAAATGGTGTACTACTTACACAAAAATAAGGTTCTCAACAATTTTACGTTTTATCTTGACTGGTGCATGAGTAAAGTCATAAAGCCCATTGCTATGTTAATTTTATTTATGGCGAGAGGAGGAAATCTTTATCACGGCTTTCAGAAGAGCTCAGTTAACCTTGAACAGTCTATAAACGTTTTATTATTAATTAAATACAGTCAATCGTTGACCTTTTTATCATTAATTTTAAGGATTTTTATACAAATAGTATTTTATTTAATACCGTTTTTATAATAATTGTATAGTATTTTTAAAAACCATGAGATATGTATCTCAAGTACCACGTTCTTTTGAAATGTTACCAATATAAAGACTTCTAGGCTAATATAGCAGCAGACAGTGGATAATGTCACTGTCAGGCATACTTACGTCTGAACAGGTCTGAACGCGTTACTAGAAAATAATAAATCCGCAGAAACAGTTTTGTACCAATGCCATACCTTGGAATGTTCATACGTGTTTCCTTAAACACGTATACTTCAATTGACGTGTTAGTATTATTTTGTACCTCACGNACCTTGGAATGTTCATACGTGTTTCCTTAAACACGTATACTTCAATTGACGTGTTAGTATTATTTTGTACCTCACGCTGCCGTGAACATCCAATATTACTCAGTTCAGTCGGCGCTGTTCACAGTAAAGTGAGCACTAACGAACTTTTGAAAAATGTCTCTGACCCTACCTGCGTATATTTTAACGGGCTTACCGGCTTTTGTGCACCCGTAGTTGGTGACGACGGAAAGGGAAGTAGTTCCATGTCTTAGCGTTAAAGTCGGACCGTGATGGCTAAGCGGTTAGCCTGCTCGCCTCCCACCTAGGCGAACCGTGCTCAATATTCGNGCGTTAAAGTCGGACCGTGATGGCTAAGCGGTTAGCCTGCTCGCCTCCCACCTAGGCGAACCGTGCTCAATATTCGTCCCGGTCACTCCCAAATTTTCGCATGTGGAAATGATGCCACTGGTCGGCGGTGTTTTCTCGGGATCTTCCGTTTTNTCCCGGTCACTCCCAAATTTTCGCATGTGGAAATGATGCCACTGGTCGGCGGTGTTTTCTCGGGATCTTCCGTTTTCCCCCCGCACTTTCATTCCGACGCTGCTCCATAGTTACGCCCTCATCGGCTCTCAAGCCCTCGGTGTTAAAAGCCGCACAAATCTCTTCACTCACACTTGACGTTAAATTGAAAGTGTTAATCAAGCATTTGTGATTAGTGAAATATTTTCTTTTATTTTCTTTTTTTTACACGCATTTAAGTGTAAGAGTAAAGCAATTAGTAAAATATTTGCTTTCGTAATAATTTCGCAGTTGCCGTTGACCGACACACGAATAAAGTGCTGTGGGACCATAGCAATGTTACTATGCATATTGTGGAAGAATACACAATGTGCATGGAAGTGTATCTTGAGCAGGGCTTTCGAAAGCTCTCACTCGGCCGTGAACAGTCGTCTCACTCCCTTGCAGAAGTCAGTGCCGTCGTTAATCACCAGCGCGAGCGGCAACGCGCCAGCAGCGTAGCGTCACGAGCGAAACTCTCCTAGGATCTGCAGGCCCTTGGCTGTGATCCCCCTGGGTGCGGGGAGGCGTGGGGGTTGGCGGCCTTGGGGAACTCATAGAATGACTGCATTGTCCTGNCCCTTGCAGAAGTCAGTGCCGTCGTTAATCACCAGCGCGAGCGGCAACGCGCCAGCAGCGTAGCGTCACGAGCGAAACTCTCCTAGGATCTGCAGGCCCTTGGCTGTGATCCCCCTGGGTGCGGGGAGGCGTGGGGGTTGGCGGCCTTGGGGAACTCATAGAATGACTGCATTGTCCTGGCTCTGCAGGCGTTCCTCCCTGCCGGGCTGCGCATTTCTGCACGCGCTCTACGCTGCGCTGCACCCGTCGTCTGTTTGTCCTTTCGCGGTCACCTACAGCTTTGCTGGAGCCCTGCCTATGTTCTACTTCCAGGATATTCATCCGCCTCGTGCAAACAAAAGTTAAAACTAGTCTAGAAAATCACACCAAAGGGACAAGCACCACATTCTCGCGCACTCACTTTAATAATATTTTCCATAAGGACTCTTTCCTTACTAGGTATTACCAACACACCTAGTTTCTCCCCGTTTTTCATTCATATTAATGTTAAATTAAATATAGTATATATATTAAATATAGGTAAGTGTTCCATTTATAAAAGAAAAGTTAGATCTACTTTTATGTTAACACAAGTATATAAAACGGCTTATATAATATACATGACTTATGTAGGAAACAATCAGACATGTCATTCACGGGGTTTGACTCAGAAACCGCGAATAGACTACAGGCGGTGTTCCTGACCCTGGCCGGGTACGCTGGATGGTTTCCCAGCAGAGTGAATATGGCGTACATTGATTACGCAAATCAGTCTCCGTGTCCCAACATTTAATTGTTTTTCTGCTACCAACACGACTACAATAAACAACGTGGGCGGGATTTGAGGTCGGTTAGAACACTGCTCAGTAAACAAGTGCTTCGAGATGTTTCTATACTTCCCCTAGCCTGTTTATAACGCAGTTCGAATAAATTCAAATTGATGAAAGTGTTTTACCCGTATAAAAGGGCTTGTTTTTTTGAAAATGAAGGTACAGACACGTTTATCACTGTTGACCATGAGACTTCGACATGTGTATTGGTGTGGGGTAGGTCAGTGTTGTGTGTGCGCGCAGGAGACGAACAATCGGTGTACCTCTTCTTTAGTCTGTGGTTTTCCTTGCCTGCAGTTGCCGTGTCCCTCTGTCCTCGGATATTCTGTCCTCTCTGACGTTACGTGCCTCACACACAATATTCTGCCATAGCAAATGCCCAAAGCAGTCCCAATAAACATGCTATGTTTCCAAAACTGCCACCAGATAGCAGTAAATGCTTCGCGCTCGAAAACGTTTTCTTTTTGAGAGTTTGGTTGGTTAACTCTTGAGATGTATGTATAAGCTATTTTTATTATTCTAATAGGTACTAATTTAAGCCTAATTTAGCTGTATTATAAAGAAGCAGATTTAATTTAAATTCGAGTTCATTCATTATTCAAATTACATAGCATCACCTTGCGAACAAAGTTAAATTAACGTTTGGTTAATGTACAGTATATTTAATAGCTAACAGTACGATTATATTCCTGGCTTTAAGTAATTTTTAAATTGCTTTAAATAGTGTAGGTTAGAAAAGTTTTGTTTGTTAGTTTAGGTACTAACATAACTTATAATTATTTTTATATTTTATACTTGGGGACAAGGTACAACAGAGTACAGACAATTAAAAAAAATGGATGAATTAGCTTCTAACAGGGGGCAGGAGATATGTGAGGACAGGTGAATGCATTGTTCAATATGTCACTTGGCCATGCAGACCAATCAGTGCTCTTGACGTCATAGAGAACTGAGTATGTGGGGCATGCAGTCGTAGCATGGGCCATACAGGTGCAAGCAGGTGTACCACTTCATCCATTCAACTAAGAGAACCATTAGTAAAGAGCAGGAAATGTCGCGAATTCATTTGAGAAGCTGGATTTCGGACACGTTTACATCTGACTTTCTTTTTCAGAGACATTGCAGATTGTAAGAGACGCCCTGGTTGTATTAGAGCAAATTACTAATCTGCAAAAAAAAATAAAATACTGAATCCAGTGTTGGCTGGTTTTGTGAGAAACTGCAGCGTCAGCCAAAGAACAACCAACCAAAGCACACAAATGTTTGTGGAGCTTAGTCTGTTTTCCAAATGAATCCGCTAAATGTATG
>NQII01002237.1:36578-57621 GCA_002778355.1 Clitarchus hookeri | reverse complement strand
GGGGGGGTTGTGAAGTATAGTATACCTGCTGCACTCTATGGAACAGTTTCTTTTTTCGGAGTATAATTTTTTTTTAACTAAAATTGTTTTTATTTATTTTAAAAACATAATGTTGTTGCATTTATGAATGAGTAACGTTGCAAGCTGTTTGCGAATGAATATGTTTTTCTCAGGTATAGGAATGATCGATCATTCATTCATCTCTTTAAAATTGGCATTATATTTTAGAAATAATTTCACGTTGAACGAACAGTTTTTTAAGTGTGGTAAATGATTTGCGATCCTCGGTGTAGTTTTATCGTATACTGCACCTTGCACTTACTTGTAAAAATAAGCAAAAAATCTGTGCACCTTCGTGACATTAATGGTTTAGGTCTATTAATTATTTCTTGAAAACTATTATTGTATACCGTACGTAACACTTTCATTAAAGTGGAAACACAACTTGGTGTCTTTTCAGCTTTGATTTTTGTTTCGAAAAGTTCCTGATAGTTTAGACATACTCATAAATGTTAGTAATTATGACTGAAGAATGCCACTTTGATTTGTGGAAATAAGATACTTTTTTTTTTTCAGTTATATTTGATTGCAGACTTTTATTTTTGCCTTAACCGTATTTTTGTATTTGGCAGTTTTATTCCGCATCGAAACGTAAATTACTCGATGATTCGCAGGAAAAAATCCCAAAGGTATAATAAGCTGGGAAAAAAAACATTTTGCAGGTTATAATGCTTGATGTTTATGTTGCGAGCTTGTCTGCAGATGCGTAATATACGATACAACGTTTCGCATACTAAATTATTACTGTTGATACTTCAGGGAGTATTTCGCTTTATTGGACAAGGCCGAATAAAAACTACATACATGCTTTTTAAAAAAATACGGAAATGTTACAGTCATCAGTGGAAAATAAAAATATTAATATTTGTCCCGTACGATTTCGCTTAAATGTTTCATGTTGGGAATACCTTTATCGCATTAAAAACAAATTAAGCTATCATGTCATCATGTTTTTTTTCGTACAGAAAAGTAGAGAAGGTTTTTCCTTCATTATGTTTTGTTCCTTTTTTAAATTGCATTTTAAAACATTTGTGAAAATAATTACAGCAGATACTAGATAACGGTGATCAGGCGTGTGCGTTTGATGTTTTTTCCTCTTCGCAATTTACCTCGTTTCATTTTTTTTTTTCCAGCCCATACTCGCGTGCGCTACAAGCCGAGCGAAATGCACTCTCTGTTTCATATAACTTGGCAAGATCATGACAATCAGTGGGTGGCAACTTGACGTATACGAAACAAACAATGTGCTATTCGCCTAATCTATCAGCTGATGCACGAACGAACAAAAGTTAATATTACGTTGGCTATTCTGAGTGCACTGCCGATGCACACCAGACAGGCAGAAAATACGTGGATATGATAGAGTTCCTAGATTAATTGATACTTTTTTTATGTTATGTGGTCACAAAACAGCGGTTGTTAGTGTTACAAACTAAACTTCGTGCTGAAGTAGTAATGTAGAGGTGTTTAAAAATGAAACGCACATTAAAACGATCCGTATCCAAATGAAACGCAACTTCAAACCTTGGGAGTTCTTTTCACGTCGTATCTCCACTCATCTCCATCCATGCCTTCCATGTGTGCTTGATATAAATTCCAAAAGCCTATAGAAATATCGCAGGGTATTTTTGAATTATTTCTTCAAATCATTTGACGGAACACATTTCAAGCTCGTGTCATTTCGAGCCAGTAATAGGAGAAAAGTTAACTTTTAAAAAGACTGGATCAAGAGGCAGGCTAAAGTGCTGCTACCTGTTGAGTAACGCGCTCGGCTCACAAAACACCCTGCAACGCCATGCCATGCGCGCCATCAGTCAGCTGTCTCCCGAAACACTGCCAGCCAGAAAAAAAAAATATATTTCCTGTGTAAAGTAACAAATTTACGTACATATACCAATAGTTTTATTTTTCTGGGAGTTCTGCATAATTTTTAAAGTAACATGTATTTCCGTGTACAGCGATTTTGATTACTAGTAGTTTTTATTGGGCTGGTAATCGTTACGTCTACGTCCGTTACATATCATATTGTTCTCCCGTAAACCCATTTTCTTGTTGTTGTCGGGTTGTTACTATACAATTTTAATAAAACGAAGATAATTGGACGCGCGTGGGTAGTTTTTAGGCAATTCTTACGTTATTCCACTCTACATATTTCCAACTTGAGCTGTTTAGTAACAGTAATCGCAGAATTGCTGCTTTGCAATAGTCGTTGGTGAGTTGTTCACAAATGAAAGTGCGTTGTCAAGCAAGTTCCCAGAATTACATTTATTTGCAGTTATATTAGCTGTAACGTCCAAAGTGTGATAAGAACTGCAATTACCGTCTCGGAAATGTTAACCCGAATTCGCTGTCCGATAAGTTAAAAAAATACTTGGAAAAATATTTAACCTTTTAGGTTTTTATATTGTTACTTTTATAACCTACTAATTTTTTTTTTAGACATGTGTTAGTCCAAAAATGCACCAGCTGATGGCGAAAGGATACATAAACAAAAATTAACTTTTGGCACTACTTTCGACGAAATGTCAAAATCTTGGCAAGTTACACGAGACGGAGAGTATGTAGGTACAGGGCTGGGTGGTGTGAAAATGGCGCTAGATGTGATGGATGGCACAATTTCGTAATGATGTACACCCGCCAGGTGCGCGTTATTTATTGTTGTTGCCGCCTGGCGCTTTGCGTCACCTGGCACCCGCTAATTACTGCCCCCCCCTTCCTCGTCACCATTACAGCCGGTGACGTCACTTCCGGCCGCGAGTCTTCGCGCCGGGCTTCCTTGTGGTGTTGTCGCGGGCCCAGTGATGTTAGGCGTACTATTTTCATGGCACTTCTACCATAATTAGACCTCGTGTACCATGACGAGATCGTGATGGTACGCAAACGTACCATAATCTGATTACGATAATTATATGTAGCTAGTTACTCAAAGTAATGAAAAAAAAAAATATATATATATATATAATCAGCAGTTTGTAGCCTGCTTGGTTTAAGCGGAAAGCCAAAGCCCTATGATTTATCGGCGAACTAGAGGTTGAACTTTTGGAGGTTTCACGAATTAATGTATCAATATTCTCCGGGTTTCTGGCATTGTTCCGTTGTTCATTTTTAGTTTGAGTTGGTCGTTTATTGTTGTCGGTAGGTTGTGTTGTACTTTATTCTGTGCGGCCAATTTTTGCGTACGTTAGTTAACAAACACATTCAATTGCTGTGCAGGCAGAGGTTATCGTATTATTTTATAAAGGTGGAATGATTTAATTTTATTTCAAATATTTTATTCGTGTTTGATATCAGTAGTGCAACGTCAAATAACGGTTTTGTAATAAAAGTAAAACAAACACAAATGTCTGATGCCAGTGTGCCATTAGTCTAAATGCCTCGCATGGCAGAACATTGCCGATCTAACATCCCTGCGCGGGCCTCTAGCTCCGTGCTGTGGGCGTGTTTACAGTTAAAGCCACTGCCTACCGGTTGGCACCTGCGAAATTTAAATAGTCAATCCGATGCTAGGAAAATTTCGCCCTAGTGCGTTAATTCTAAACACATGCGTTTTAAACAATATGTATTCTTGACGAATTTTTTTAGGACAGGTTCCCTACCGCAGATATGTTTCCATAACATGTATAGTCTGTTTGCAAGCGATTTTACAAATTTATTTTTTACAAAATAGTACATACTGTCTTTCTATATTGAACATATACGCTCGTAAGGACCTTCTCCTGAAATATTCGCGAATAATGCATTTTATTTGAAACGCCTATCTTTAAAATTAACGCTCTGAAACGAAATTTCCTTAACATGCGATTTCCTATTTGAATTTCGCAGTTGCCAGCCCATAGGCAGGGGCCTTAAGGCTCCCGTCTACTGGCGCTTGGAATGCGTCTCAGCGTGTTTGAAATACACGTTTTGCAACGAAACTATTAAACGTGCGTTTAATGTGCTGATCTACGAAAAGAACACACTATTCAGACGGGGGCTGTTGAGTGCTTTCGAAACGTCATGTACATTAGAAACATCATTTCAGAGTACATACTCCAAAATGGCTAGAAGAAGCGGCTTTTTGAAACAAAGAGGCGTATCTACATACAGTATATACGCGTCAGATCCATACAATACTCAAGGACTCTGTATTGAAACTTCCTGCAGACTTACCATCAATGAAACAGTAGGGTCACCGCTGAAAGTCCCATAGCCACACGAAGCGCGACGAGAACACTGCTTTCAGGTTCAGGGCCTTGCGCTTAGCGGCTATGGGGCACTTGATGCGCGTGGCAGTATCGCCCTTATCGCTCCCGCGCTTCTCGATCTCGAACGCGGGAAAAAGCTCCAGGTAGGCGGGAGCCTTAAGGCTCCTGTGCACGTTAGTCATTTTGCGTGATCAAGGCCCAGAAGCGAGGACGCGGTACGGGCGACACTAAGACGCGCGGGGCCGCGGTGGTCTAGTGGTTAGATCATGTATATACGCACGAATGAGTCCATTATATTTTTTTTTTTAGTACAAACAGTTTCCTTCGATTCCACGTGTTGTAAATAAAAGTTCGTTATATTATGACTAGAGTTCACGTTGTGTCGTCGGCAAGAATAATCGTCAGCAGTCTCAGAACAGGCCTGCAAATGAGATTCAAAGGCTAAACTAGGAGTTCCAAATCTTTCTCCTCCCATACTCCTTGGACATGTGTGTACTGGAAAGAATTCGGACACGGCCAAAGCCAAGCGTCCTCTTGAGAAGACAGTGTACGAGGAAATTTTCTGTGAAATCGTAGTTTGCTCTTATACGCGTATCTCAGCAAGTAAATGCTATGAGAATGCAATTTTTCGCCAGAAAAAAAGTTCTTAAGTATAACTGATTATGTATATACATATGGATGAGTCCATTACGTTTTCGTACAAACAGTTTCCTTCGATTTCACATGTTAGAAATAAATGGGTACGAGTTCAACAATCTTTGGTACTGTTATGAATTATTCGTTTTTTTTTTTTTTTTTTTTTTTTTTGCGAAACTATTAAACGCGCGCCCATTGTGTCGATCTACGAAAGGAACACACACCTCAGGCGAGACGTGTTGAGTACTTTNTGGTCTTGGACTGCTATCGGACCACGCAATTTTTCCACGTCTTGGACTTTATGCTTATACATCTGGATCCAGGTTGGCTGGATTAGTGGTGCGGCGCAATTTTCCGTACTCTGCTATTAAAAACTTAGTCTTACATCAGTGATTCTTAAGGGGGTGGGGGACCTCATGGTCCGTAGGGTAGCTGTTCGCGGACTGCCAGTTGCAGATCTCCGCTGAGAGGCGGTTCAAAGACGCGCGAGGGTTGCTCGCCGCGCCCCCAGTCGGCGAGAGGGCCGAGCGCTGTGATTGGCGCTCGGCGCAGGTCGGTCTGATGAGCATCCCCCACAAGCCGGCGGGGCTCTTGTCGCAGCAGGAGGCAGGTACATGCTTGCTAATTAGCGCCGAGTGGCGTGACAAGATCGTAATCTGGGCGCAGGCGGGTGCGATTTGCTGTGCGCCGTGTAGCGATCCCTGTTAACCCCTCTCCCTCGGCGGCTGTTGGGACCGCCTCCACTAGTGGCCCCTTGAGCCCATGCAACCCGCATACCTTGTTAACTTATCCTTGGGGCAGTGTCTACCTTAATGCCCGGTTTCACGTATCATGCAGAAATTCTTCGTTTTCGCGTCATATCAGTTTCAGAAGTATTATTGAAAGTGTTCGATCATATAATATTTAAAATTTAATAGTTGTTTAATACTTGTGTATCTAAAGGCAGGAACTTATTGATAAAATATGTTCCTGACTTTTTCAACTAGCAGATAACACGCAATAACAATTAAGCACGAAAATGATCAAACAATTCATAAAATATAAATTTCCTGCAATAGCAAAGCTGGAAAACATTGTTTCAATTAATTTTAAGGTGTGCCTCGCAAAGGTTATATTACAAAATAAAACACGCAAAAAAGTATTTATTTTTCTACGAAGGAAGTTTATTTGTATAATAACATATAAAGTGGCTAGTGGTATTTTTTGTGTAAATTATATCATATCTGTGAGCTATTTTTTTAAATATTATTTGTGCGATACAAGATTGATAAAATTGTGATTCTGACATGTGGTGGTGCGAAAGCTATGGGAAATTGTAACAACCTCTTTGAAATAGCAGTTACACAGGCTCGAACGAAGTAACAGTTCTTTTACCGTGTTTGTCTCAAAAAACATTTGTCGGGGTTGTTACCGAAAGATTAACTACGTATATTGTGGCAAAATATTTTTTTTTGGGAGCAGCTCTTTAATTTACAACTTCACTGTGAATAAAGTAAATTATTGTGTGGGGTGGTATTAATTAGTCTCGAGTTTGCTTTGCAAAGAGACTGAAATTATTTACGTCACTGTAGTCGAATTTTATCGTTTCCCTGGATAATATCGAACACTGTTAAAAATAACCGTGCTTGGTGTTAACCTTTAGGCAACATCTATCCTAAGTAGTTAGTATATGTGANTCGAACACTGTTAAAAATAACCGTGCTTGGTGTTAACCTTTAGGCAACATCTATCCTAAGTAGTTAGTATATGTGAGGTTCTCTCGACATGATTCTTCTCTGTTTAAGTAGCACTTGCTACGCCTTGCTCAGCGGGAACATTCGTTATCGAAGTATTACTTGAAATGGCGACAAACTGCGAGGGCAGCGACGCTAACCAGTGTGTGATGGTGTGCAGTCTGTGATTGTTTGCACTTCAATGCTCGTCACGGTTGTCCGATGGTTGTACGTAAGTGAACACCTGTGGAAGCGTTTATCTCCTCCTCCTAAATGTAACAATAATATGGCTGTAGACAGAAGACTAGTAGCGCCATGCTTAGTCGAGGCGATGACGTGAAATTGTTATTGACATAGAACTGTCATTCCGCAGTTTCTAATTTAACGTGTAGGACAAAACTAAAATAAATGAACTTCAAGGGCGACCAGTTGAAATAATGGGAAGCTTTAAGGACGCTGCCTACCAAACGTGCAGCCGTTGATTTTAATTGGGGAATCTATCTTATATAAATTACTTCTCAATATGAATACATTTTAAATATAACGGTTTCAAACAAAAATTATTCTACGTGACAAATTCTAAAGGGATACTGGTATATTAAGAATTTCGCAAATTGTTGTTTAGTGTTCTTTTTTTTTTTTTTCAAATGCTTGATTACCTTTTCTTTTTTAATTTCTTAACGTGGAATTACTCTATGAAAAAGTCATGTTGAATTTTTTTTTTTCTCGTTGAAACGGTTATGATTTTTAATTAATGCATTGGGAAGGAATTTCGTAAATATTTGTTCCCCATTTAAACGTCATGGTTGTAGGCTTCGTAAGCAAAGTCCTTAAAGGCTCATAACTATTTTCGTAATTCGCTGTCGCTGTCAGTATGTTTCGCAATAATACAAAGCCAAACCATTTGCAAAATAACATCCTTGATGTTTTTTTTTTAACGTAAATGTGGGAGTGAGTAAGTGGAAGAGATTTGGGTGGCTTTCGTCGAAGTCTTGAAAGCCGATGAGGGTGAATGAAGCGAGGTGAGTATGGAGCAGCGTTGAATTGGGATATCCCCGGGAAAACCCGCTGACCAGCGGCATCGTTAGGCCCGAAAATCTGGGAGCGAGCCCGCCGGGAATCGAACCAGGTTCTCCTTGGCGGGAAGTCTGACCACTACACCACCGCGGCCCCTTTCCTCTAGTGTGGTGCAGTTTGGGTCCATCCCGAACGGAGCCCAACTGGGATATTCGCACTTGCGTGTAGGTGCGTGCATCGTAAAGGACGCCCGCGGAATGGAAGAAGATAAAGAAACGAGAGGAGCAACACGGAATGATGCCACAAGGCTCGGATGAATGCCGTGTGATAATNGGCTGTAAGTTGTGCCGTTTCGAGATTTATGTATTACTTAAATGTTTACTGATTTTAATTCCTATGCGAGCGCTGCTGACGTAAGTACGGTCACGTCGCATAAATTTTAACGGCGTCGTATGCAGTTTGCCGTAGCATTACCACATCCGCGTTCCGTGAAAACGCGGGCGAAGAAATATTACTTCGCCAGCCTTTTTCGTAAAGGTTCTCGGCAACGTAATATCACGTCAGCATCACCAAAAAGTGTTAAGTCACTCAAACGGACGGGATGGATTGTGTATTATTCTACGCAGTAAAAAAAAACCCATTTGACGAGGACACTTTCAACTCGGCATTATATCGGCGGAGAGCCGGCCAGTAATGGAAGATGTTTAGTTTAGTAAGCGCGACCCGTGTTGTGTGAACTAATGGAATGGTTGTACGTGTGAATACAGAAAACCGCACAAGATGGTCATGCTGCCGTTAATTTTCAGTAAATCTGTGCCCGCACTCAGAAATATGAACAGACATGCAGTTTCTTGCAGTTTTGTAAAGTTAATCTATGATAGTATAGAACCAAACTGTATTTTCTCGACGAAAAACGGGTGCCTAATTTTAAAGATTTTTCTGCGTGCTGAAATGTGCATATTCGTTTTATATAAAAACGTATAAAGTGGATATACATGTCTTTAAAACAAAGTTTATTGGTTATATATGACTACCCCCTCAAGGCAGGACAAGCGAAAACTTTTCTGCTGTTTTTTTTCGCTCCGTTGTGCCGGCTCGCAGAGATTTTGCGAGTCCCAAAGCGCGGCGCAGTTTTTNTTTTTTTTCCGCTCCGTTGTGCCGGCTCGCAGAGATTTTGCGAGTCCCAAAGCGCGGCGCAGTTTTTTTTAATTAACTGTTTTAATTGTATTTCCCCCGCCGGTTAGCTTATCTGATCCGAGTGTTTGCGCCCGATAAGGACCGCTTTCCCCCAGCTATCTTCCTGCGTATGAAAGCCACACACCCGTTGCCGCTGTGGTTGACGTACCGACAGCTAGATCGCTCTGCGGGTAGTGTTTCTTGCGCAGGTGCTGATCGACTGGCTCTAGGCCCGGCCTACAATGCTCGGATACGCAAGCGGAACAAGCCGACGACTCGGGATGAAGTTTAACCAGTCTACAATACGAACAAACGTACAATCTTGCAACTTAAGAAATCAAAATTACTGAAGTGGCAACAACTAGGTTAAAATGTGTACACCGGTTTTTGATTCTTTGTGATTTTTTTATTCCTTTTAATTTTTGGTGTTTTTTTTTTCAAGTAACAATTATTTTTAAACTATTTTTGTTATTCAGAAAGATTTTAAGTGATTTTCCGCGATCTTCGAAGATTTTCTTGCGATTGTCAAAGATTTTCTTGCTACTTTTGAAGAGTTTTTGTATCTGCAAAGGTAATATTGACGAATACAATTCATACATTGTACATTTCATATGAGTGGGGTCAATTTTGACAGTTTTAGAAAAATGGCATGGCCACAATGCATCCTTCCACCACAGCTGTTTTTTCAGAGAATAAAAAGAAGTTTGTAAGCAAACGGAGTCCAAGAATGCACACTTCCATTTTCCTCGTGTGTCCTGTCCTGACAGGGACTGAAAGACTGACGTTAGCTAACCCCCGTTCAGTAATCAATGTAGGATATTATAAGGCATTCCAACCAGTTTTATTTTTGTAATTGCAGAGTTAAGTTTGTTGGTGTTCTGGTAATTTTATTCTCAGGGAAAAAAGGAAACATTTTTTGTTGAGGGGGGAGGGGGGGGGGTCAGTTTAACGTCTTTCGTGAGATGTTTTGAGGTTTTTACAAGTGTGTGGCATTTTGAGTTGAGTTGCATATTGTTTGATGGCGCAGTGGAAGATTTTGCTGGTGCTGAAATAACATTCAAATTATTATAACTTTGAACATTTTAACTTTAATGAAAAAACAAAACGCTATACATACGTCGCTGTTCGTATTCGTACAGATGCAGCAATATACACACACACACTTTGACCGAAATTAACCTTACACTCGTTGAATTTACGATATAGTCAAAATAAACAAATGTTATTTACACATTACAAAAGTGTCAAAAGTGCAAATTTTTCAGGCCACGTGCATTTCAATAATTATATTAATGGTTCACGAAATACGTTATTTACAAAACACGCAAACTTACTGTTTGTAAAATTTGCAACCTCTTGAAAACGTGTTTTTCTATGAAAATCCTTGCAAGTTTACTTTACTTAAATCACGTTTATTCGTCACTAGCATTAAATAATTTATTTGCAGAATCATTGAGTAAAATGAACACTGCGTACGTTTATGAAACCAACAAACTTAAACTTATATTCGTATCGCTTCATTGCGGACGGCGCGGCGGCTAAGGAAAATGGCGGAACGAGCAGTTTCACGAAGCGGCAAACACGTGCCGATTAATATTACATTTCTCTCAAGAAAACTCATTACGACGGTACCTACTATGCTTAAAGAAAGCAAATAAAAAATGTTTTAACTACCGATAAAATATTCCAACATCAACAAGATATTCGTATAAACACTATGAGAAAAAAGCACATGCACAACGGCGTTCGCTGGGCTGGAAACTGGAAACTGGAAACATGGCTTGCCATTGGCTGGAAACGTTACTGTTCGTGTGGGTCGACACGCGCTGTCATAATTGCTAAACATATTTTTACAGGCAATTCACTATAAGCAAAAAAAAAAAAAAAATTGAAATATTGCTTTAAAAACATAATTTAAACCATACATGTTGTAAGTTTAATTAAAATTTTAAATTACAACCCTTAGTTCTGAATACTAATTTCTTCCAAAACCATCATAAAAATCCCAACTTAACAAAATGCATTCCATAGTAATTCATCAGCTGATACAACACTTTACAAACGAGAGCTTTTACTATTTACATTGTGTGTAGGTTGGTTACAGATTTTACCCCACTTACATGAAAAGGTTCGTATCCTTAAGATATTGATCAAATGTTAGGAAATTTTTAATACAGAAGGAGTTTCTTAGATTTAAAGTGATTTTTCATGGAATCCTTTGAGTTTAAAAAATCTTCTGAATTTTTTTTTTTATGGATTACATGTCGGTTTTCGTGATTTCCCATTATTCGGAATTGAGATTTTTTTTTTGTTTTTAATTGTTAGGGATTTTGGTGAGATTTGTGGGTATCCTGCAACACTAGTAATATATTAATATATTTATTTTTACACATTAACGACATGAACAAAGGTAAAGTGGCATCATTTTTATATATATTTTTTTATGGGCTACGAAGCTGGTTAAGGGACTTCGGAATGTGAATGTGCAGGATACCACTAATGAGTACAGACGCTTGGAAGTGTTTTTACACCTACTACTCACAAAGAAGGTTTTTTTTTGTTAAATATGTCGCGTGGGTTTGTTCCGGACAACTGTAGTTGTATTGTAAAATAAATGGCTCCCTTTCCCCGTCAGAGCTTGACCCCTCATTGCGTGAGGGATGAACGGGAAACAGCCCTTCTGTCTTGGATGGGGCGTTACTATTTTGTTCGGTTTCACACATCATCTTCAGAACGCTGGTTGCATCCAGGGAAGCAGCATCGCCCTGTACTCAAGGGAGCCAAGTCAGAGGCCGATTACCCGTACAGTCGTGTGTTCGTATTACCGAAAGTAGCTGGTGTTTCCGACATTTCACTTCAACTTGTTATTTATCTTCATCAGTTTCTATTTTATTTTTGTAAATTCTAATCTCCTTGCTCAAAATTTTGACGGCTGTACACCCAATTAAGATTTTTCGATTTTCTCAACATAATGAACTATGTCGACCTCAGAAATACAGTCTTTCCACAGCATTACTTCAAGTCTGTTCAGTGTATCATTACGGGCATTCTTACCACTTTAGAATAGAAGATAGTACGCCACTTTAGATTTCAAAAGACCTAGAATGTTCTGTATACCTTCTCAGTCTCTTTGCCAATGAAAACAAATGACGCATGTGCGGCAGTCTTGAATGGCGATCTTCCCAAACGACACGTACTACTATCAGCAAGTAATTCCTCTACAATTACTATAATGTTGTATTCTTAGACACGTCACTGTGCGCTTGGGTTACCGAAAAAAATAAGCCCATCAAGATGCACATTTTTATGGCTGCAAAGAATAAACCATAAATACGAAAGACGTAGAAGACGCTCTTCTCTTTTCTCGCATCTAAAAGCATTTTTAAATTAATTTACTCAATGTTATAAATCTTTATTTTTGAGTAAATAGAGTATTGCAGAACATTTTTGATGTTTCAGACCTTGCTGACCCCAGGCACCTTTCTACTACCAACCGGGAAAGTCAATGGGCTGCTGTCCCCCCTTCCAGTCCACTCCTTCCAAATTTGTTGCTGTGGCGTAGGTTATATCGTTTACGAAAATAATAACTAGAGCGATATTTTATTGCAGTTTTTTGTGTGCTTTGTGGCTATTAACCAGTAAAAAAAAAATACTGAGGAGTGATAAATACAGAAATGTTTAACCAGGGAATATAAAACATAAATACTGATTTCTCTCGAAATAAATACTACTTATAGGAATTAACTTGCAGCCGAATACTTGTCTCATAGAGTGTTATAAAAATGCAATAACAGTGGAAGCTAGTATACCCATGTTGTTTTCTCACTAAATAAATACCGCGTATAGAAATTAACTTTAAATACTGTTCTCATATCAGCAAATATGAATTTATAATGTTCAACACGAAAATTATTTAAAAGTTATATATATAGGTGATGCAACATCACAGTGATGTGTCTGTGACATAGTAGGTTAAGCAAAGAGCATGGTGGAGGAAGGTAGGGCTTAGCGTCTCGTCGACGGCAACGTCATTAAAGACGAAGCATGTTGCTTAGGGAAGCACGAATGTGAAGGAATTGGACGTGTACACAGAAAAAAAAAAGTCTAATGTTGTGACGACAGTAATTTTTTGTAACACGTGAACCGTCATTTACTAATGTTGCTGTTGATATAATATACTGTTAAGCTGTTAGTGTCAATGTAACATTATTACTTTTGTAACAACAGTACCTCCTTACTGTTCTGTTAACATTAAGGTGGTGTTTTATGCTGCGACAAAACAAATTTTGTGTTGAATTTCGTGTATTTTCTTTGCTTTAAAAACCGTTCCTATGTGGAAAAAAATTACGACTAGGAGGGAACCGTACTCCCGTCTTTGTGTATTTGACGTACTTCGCGTTACGCAACTTGACGTCCTTCCAACTGCTCTCTCTTAACATGTGTGGCTGCGTCTCATGTTGTGTGCGCTCAGAACAACACAACTACAAACTGCAGTTCTCTTTTGTCACGTGGAAATACTTTATGCTCTGTGAATATCCGCACAATTGGCACACGCAAACTGCTATGCTTGTCTAAGTACATTTTGTTCTCACAATATGCTTTAAAATTTAACTACAGTAGTTTCATTTTACAAGGTTATCGCTGNTCAGTTTAACGTCTTTCGTGAGATGTTTTGAGGTTCTTACAAGTGTGTGGCATTTTGAGTTGAGTTGCATATTGTTTGATGGCGCAGTGGAAGATTTTGCTCGTGCTGAAATAACATTCAAATTATTATAACTTTGAACATTTTAACTTTAGTGAAAAAACAAAACGCTATACATACGTCGCTGTTCGTATTCGTACAGATGCAGCAATATACACACACACTTTGACCGAAGTTAACCTTACACTCGTTGAATTTACGATATAGTCAAAATAAACAAATGTTATTTACACATTAAAAAGTGTCAAAAGTGCAAATTTTTCAGGCCACGTGCATTTCAATAATTATATTAATGGTTCACGAAATACGTTATTTACAAAACACGCAAACTTACTGTTTGTAAAATTTGCAACCTCTTGAACACGTGTTTTCTATGAAAATCCTGATCACGTTTATTCGTCAGTAGCATTAAATAATTTATTTGCAGAATCATTGAGTAAAATGAACACTGCGTACGTTTATGAAACCAACAAACTTAAACTTATATTCGTATCGCTTCATTGCGGACGGCGCGGCGGCTAAGGAAAATGGCGGAACGAGCAGTTTCACGAAGCGGCAAACACGTGCCGATTAATATTACATTTCTCTCAAGAAAACTCATTACGACGGTACCTACTATGCTTAAAGAAAGCAAATAAAAAATGTTTTAACTACCGATAAAATATTCCAACATCAACAAGATATTCGTATAAACACTATGAGAAAAAAGCACATGCACANTTATGAAACCAACAAACTTAAACTTATATTCGTATCGCTTCATTGCGGACGGCGCGGCGGCTAAGGAAAATGGCGGGACGAGCAGTTTCACGAAGCGGCAAACACGTGCCGATTAATATTACATTTCTCTCAAGAAAACTCATTACGACGGTACCTACAACCAACTATGCTTAAAGAAAGCAAATAAAAAATTTTTTAACTACCGATAAAATATTCCAACATCAACAAGATATTCGTATAAACACTATGAGAAAAAAGCACATGCACANTTTTTAACTACCGATAAAATATTCCAACATCAACAAGATATTCGTATAAACACTATGAGAAAAAAGCACATGCACAACGGCGTTCGCTGGGCTGGAAACTGGAAACTGGAAACATGGCTTGCCATTGGCTGGAAACGTTACTGTTCGTGTGTGTCGACTTGCTNTGGGCTGGAAACTGGAAACTGGAAACATGGCTTGCCATTGGCTGGAAACGTTACTGTTCGTGTGTGTCGACTTGCTCTGTCATAATTGCTAAACATGTTTTTACAGTAAATTCCCTATAAGCAAAAAAAATTATTTTTGAAATATTGCTTTAAAAACATAATTTAAACCATAAATGTTGTAATTATAATTACAATTTAAAATTACAACCCTTAGTTCTGAGTACTAATTTCTTCCAAAGCCATCGTCAAAATCCCAACTTAACAANTACAATTTAAAATTACAACCCTTAGTTCTGAGTACTAATTTCTTCCAAAGCCATCGTCAAAATCCCAACTTAACAAAATGCACCCCGTAGTAATTCATCAGCTGATACAACAATTTACAAACGAGAGCTTTTACTGTTTACATGATGTGTAGGTTGGTCACAGATTTTACCCCACTTACATGAAAAGGTTCGTATCCTTAAAATATTGATCAAATGTTAGGGAATTTTTAATACAGAAGGAGTTTCTTAGATTTAAAGTGATCTTTCGTGGAATCCCTTGAGTTTGAAAAGTCTTCTGAATTTTTTTTTTTATGGATTACATGTCGGTTTTTGTGATTTCCCCTTATTCGGAATTGAGAATTTTTTTTTTGAATTGTTAGGGATTTTGGTGAGATTTGTGGGTATCCTGCAACACTAGTAATATATTAATATATTTATTTTTACACATTAATGACATGAACAATGGTAAAGTGACATCATGATTTTTATGTTTTTTTAATGGGCCACGAAGCTCGGCAGGTGAATGTGCAGGATACCGCTAACGAGTACAGACTCTCGGAAGTGTTTGTACACCTACATATTACTCACAAAAAAAGGTTTTTTTTTTTCCCGGAAAATATGTCGCGTGGGTTCGTTCCGGACAGCTGTAGTTGTATTGTGAAAGAAAAGGCTCGCTTTCCCCGACACAGCTTGACCCCTCATTGCGTGAGGGATGAACCGGGAAACAGCCCTTCTGTCTTGGATGGGGCGTGACTAGTTTGTCGCTTTCACACAGCATCTTCAGAACGCTGGTTGCATCCAGGGAAGCAGCATCGTCCTGTACTCAAGGGAGCCAAGTCAGAGGCCGATTACCCCTATAGTCGTGTGTTCGTATTACCAAAAGTAGCTGGTGTTACCGACATTTCACTTCAACTTGTTATTTATCTTCATGAGTTTCTATTTTATTTTTGTAAATTCTAATCTCCTTGCTCAAAATTTTGACGGCTGTACACCCAATTAAGATTTTAGTTTTTTCCAACATAATGAACTATGTTGACCTCAGAAATACAGTCTTTCCACAGCATTACTTCAAGTCAGTTCAGTATATCATTACGGGCATTCTTACCACTTTAGAATAGAAGATAGTACGCCACTTTAGATTTCAAAAGACCTAGAATGTTCTGTATACCTTCTCTGTCTCTTTGCCAATGAAAACAAATGACGCATGTGCTGCAGTCTTGAATGGCGATCTTCCCAAACGACACGTACTACTATCAGCAAGTAATTCCTGTACAATTACTATAATGTTGTATTCTTAGACACGTCACTGTGCGCTTGGGTTACCGAAAAAAATAAGCCCATCAAGATGCACATTTTTATGGCTGCAAAGAATAAACCATAAATACAAAAGACGTAGAAGACGCTCTTCTCTTTTCTCACATCTAAAAGCATTTTTAAATTAATTTACTCAATGTTATAAATCTTTATTTTTAGAGTAAATAGAGTATTGCAGAACATTTTTGATGTTTCAAACCTTGCTGATTCCAGGCACCTTTCGACTACCAACCGGGAAAGTCAATGGGCTGCTGTCCCCCCTTCCAGTCCACTCCTTCCAAATTTGTTGCTGTGGCGTAGGTTATATCGTTTACGAAAATGCTAACTAGAGCGATATTTTATTGCAGTTTTTTTTGTGTGCTTTGTGGCTATTAACCAGTAAAAAAAAAATTACTGAGGAGTGATAAATACAGAAATGTTTAACCAGGGAATATAAAACATCAATACTGATTTCTCTCGAAATAAATACTACTTATAGGAATTAACTTGCAGCCGAATACTTTNATATAAAACATAAATACTGATTTCTCTCGAAATAAATACTACTTATAGGAATTAACTTGCAGCCGAATACTTGTCTCATAGAGTGTTATAAAAATGCAATAACAGTGGAAGCTAGTATACCCATGTTGTTTTCTCACTAAATAAATACCGCGTATAGAAATTAACTTTAAATACTGTTCTCATATCAGCAAATATGAATTTATAATGTTCAACACGAAAATTATTTAAAAGTTATATATATATATATAGGTGATGCAACATCAGNATAATGTTCAACACGAAAATTATTTAAAAGTTATATATATAGGTGATGCAACATCACAGTGATGTGTCTGTGACATAGTAGGTTAAGCAAAGAGCATGGTGGAGGAAGGTAGGGCTTAGCGTCTCGTCGACGGCAACGTCATTAAAGACGAAGCATGTTGCTTAGGGAAGCAGGAATGTGAAGGAATTGGACGTGTACACAGAAAAAAAAAAGTATAATGTTGTGACGACAGTAATTGTTTGTAACACGTGAACCGTCAGTTACTAATGTTGCTGTTGATATAATATACTGTTCAACCTGTTAGTGTCAATGTAACATTATTACTTTTGTAACAACAGTACCTCCTTACCGTTCTGTTAACATTAAGGTGGTGTTTTATGCTGCGGCAAAACAAATTTTGTGTTGAATTTCGTGTATTTTCTTTGCTTTAAAAAACGTTCCTATGTGGAAAAAAATTACGACTAGGAGGGAACCGTACTCCCGTCTTTGTGTATTTGACGTACTTCGCGTTACGCAACTTGACGTCCTTCCAACTGCTCTCTCTTAACATGTGTGGCTGCGTCTCATGTTGTGTGCGCTCAGAACAACACAACTACAAACTGCAGTTCTCTTTTGTCACGTGGAAATACTTTACGCTCTCTGAATATCCGCACAATTGGCACACGCAAACTTCTCTGCTCGTCTAAGTACATTTTGTTCTCACAATATGCTTTAAAATTTAACTACAGTAGTTTCATTTTACAAGGTTATCGCTGTTTACTACTATTCGCCATTTTTACAACGCCAAGTCAGTGTAGACTTGTGTTGGATGAACATTTCTGTAATGTCCCGGTTAGAGGCTTTATTAACAATAACTCTTCAACAGTATATTTGCATTATAGTAATATAAGGGTTTGTAAATGGTTAACGTTGTTAACTTTTTCACATTATTAATTTTACTACTACATAAATGTTTAAAGAAATACCTCAATAGTTTTATATCAAGATGTGGATTCGGTGAGAATAAATTCGGATTTTTCATGTTGGTTACAGGCGTGATATTTGTACTGGTCGAAAGCTCACGAGTACAGAAAGTAGATCAAAGTTATTGCCGTGAATTTTAACTGAGAAAAAATTCTCGCAGATACATAAGTAGAGCATTTATTCAATTTACCGACTTCAATGTACGTTTTCATGAGTGTGCAGGCAATGGATATTGATGTTTTGACGATCATTTCACAGGCGTAAGTTCCGTGACGTAACTGTCTGCCGTGTACCGTACAAGTTCTACGTGAGTTTAGACAATGTAGTAATGTGGAATGTTTTTCAGGGTTTCGAAATTCTTTGTAGCACAGAGAAAAAAAAACGCGTTGTTTCCTCTCTGCTTAGGAAGAGTTTACTCTTTTGCTAATTAAAGGGATTGTGTTTACTTTCAGTGATTTCTTTTTTAAAACGTGNATTCAATTTACCGACTTCAATGTACGTTTTCATGAGTGTGCAGGCAATGGATATTGATGTTTTGACGATCATTTCATAGGCGTAAGTTCCGTGACGTAACTGTCTGCCGTGTACCGTACAAGTTCTACGTGAGTTTAGACAATGTAGTAATGTGGAATGTTTTTCAGGGTTTCGAAATTCTTTGTAGCACAGAGAAAAAAAAAACGCGTTGTTCCCTCTGNACGTAACTGTCTGCCGTGTACCGTACAAGTTCTACGTGAGTTTAGACAATGTAGTAATGTGGAATGTTTTTCAGGGTTTCGAAATTCTTTGTAGCACAGAGAAAAAAAAACGCGTTGTTTCCTCTCTGCTTAGGAAGAGTTTACTCTTTTGCTAATTAAAGGGATTGTGTTTACTTTCAGTGATTTCTTTTTTAAAACGTGTATGTTTTAACATGCTGCTGCGCATTTCACGCACTTGTTAGGTGGGCGTACTTCGCGGTATTATCCAGCATAGCTTTTCCCCTCGTCACTGGCTCCACACTGCTAAAGGAAAAAAAAAAAATTCTTGCTCATGTAGGAGAAACCGTACGTTAAAAATATTGATATAAATGTAAATAGACTTTTACATTGAAACATTTTTCGGACACCAAAAGTTTGCGGAGGAACTTACACAAGATCAAAAATTTCTAACTCACAAATTTTTGACATTTATAATGGGAGAGAACGGATCTGATTTGTATTTTGCTGTTTTTTGCCCCGTAGAATGCTTAGGTTTTCTTACATATTATTTTCCCCCGTGGGATTTTTTATGTGGATATTTTTGTTACCTCAACGAGTTCTCTAAATTCGTTTCTCAAAAATAATTTTTTTTCACGCCATCTCTTTGGTTTTTCTTGAATTTATTATTCCCTGCTCTTAACTGTCCGCGTTTAACAGTGATTTTTGTTTTAATCTGTAATAAGTTTTTGGTTGTCTGGTGTGTGGAAGGCATTCCGGCGCCAAACGGACGGCGTTAAGGGCACAAATCGTCAAGAATTTCCAGGACCTGTGTTACACTTATTTGTAAATTAGTCCGTATTTCGGTTGATCCCGCGATCAACTAGCGTGTGTTGAAAACATTAAACTTTTAAAACCGTGCCTTTAACTCGTTCATCGATCCGATACTTTTATTGATACGAATCTTCAATTGCTTGCACGTAACGGGTATAGTCTATTCGCGGTTTCTTCAATCTTTTTGAATCAAACCTTTGAAAAATCACCCCATGTACCCTATAACGTGTTTCGTTGTTTCCTAAACATGTCTTGTATGACAAGTATTTTATGCTTGTGTTAATATAAAAATACCTTATTTTTGGTTCAATTGAACCATTACTTATAGTTGTATGAATTATAATTTTTCATTGATAATTAATATGTTTAAAAGCAGGGAGAAAATAGGTGTGTTGGTAATGTCTAGTAAGAAATAGTTCCTATGCAAAATATTATTACACTCATTGCGCATGAATGCGGTGCACTGTCCCGTTGGTGCAATTTTCTACGCTCGGTTAAGCTTTGTTCGTATGAGGCGGAGGAATATCATGGAAGTAGAACTTGAACAGGGCTCCAGAAAAGTTGGAAGTAGCCGTGAATGGACTATATCGTTTCAATTTGCCCTTAGAAGGCCTTTTAGTACTGAGACCGTATCGTCGCGACCTTGGCAGGCCTGACGTGCCAAGGAATTGAGCCGGAAGAAGGCGATTAGTCTCATTAATCACACTCGTCTCGTCAGAAAGCTTACCATGCAATTCCTAACGCCCACGGGGGGTATAGAACCACTTAAGCTATTTTCCTTCTAAATTTTCGGTATCTCCCTAGTTAACTATCAGGCATTTAATTCTCCTTCCTCTTCCATCAGTTCGCCCACATTAGTACATTTGCCACGTTGTTGCAAGTGGTTTGGTGTTTTTTCGTGATTGTACTATGTATAGGTTTACGCACTTCAGTTTTTTTTGGTTCGATACCATGGTGCCTGGGTAAACTCTATTCGTAGTATCTATGGCGCTTTAGCTTGTTTCCTAAATATGCCATGTATCACAAGTGTTTACTTCTGTTAAAGATTATGGTATCATATTTTTTTTTATGAAAACAATATTTTACATATATTTTATTTATACATTTTATTACTTCATTTATTATTAATACGAATACATTCGGTGAGAAAATACGTGTTTTGGTAATGCCTGATAAGAAATAGTTCTCGTGCAGAATATTATTAAACTGAGTGCGCCCAAATGCGGTGCGTTGTCCCTTTTGGTGTAACTTTCTAGACTTGGTTAAGCTTTGTTTGCACGAGAAAAAAATTATAGAAATACTTATCTTAGTCTGAGGTAATATTCTTTAGCTGCTATTGTGTTTTATCAGGACTTGATTTTCAGTTACAATAACTAAGCCACGACTGTAAAATGTTGAATCCGAGGCGGGTATAGTTAACACGGCGGTCGGTCGAGCGCGCGCTGTTGCGCCGTCGTATTCCGGACGGCTGACGTAACCTCGCCGAGACCACACGGCGTTGTGTTATTTGCATAAGTAATTAAGCGCTCATCGGGGCTCGCCAGGTTTTTATTTCCATGCAAACACGAGGCGTCTTGTGTCGGGTG
>NQII01002236.1:343016-377696 GCA_002778355.1 Clitarchus hookeri | reverse complement strand
TTCAGGTTATTCCTCCGCCTCATGCAAACGAGGCTTAACTAAGTCTAGAGAATTACACGAAAGGGACAATGCCCGTATTGATACCCATTTACGCACTCAATAAAATAATATTTTGCGTGAGAACTATTTCTTACTAGGCATTACCAGCAAACTTATTTTTATACTGTTTATAACATAATAATTATAAATTAAATAGTATAATTTCTATACAAAATAAAATAAAAATTCTGCATTTAATTAAAAATCAGATAGTTTCATGTTATCAGAAGTAAAACGCTAGNCAAAATAAAATAAAAATTCTGCATTTAATTAAAAATCAGATAGTTTCATGTTATCAGAAGTAAAACGCTAGTGATACAAGTATGACGTTTTTAGAGCGAAACCGAACACGCTATATATAGGATGACATTTCAAAGGTTTGTTTAACAATGTGTGAATAAACTGTGAATATACTATAGACTTATTCCATACGGGAAAGCTAAATTCTGCGTGCAAATTAATGTGAAACATTGACAAGAAGATTGATCACTTTTACGACATAATTTCGTTAAGTTCGGGAGGAGTGGAGGGCTGTAATCTCTGAACGATCTGAGAGCAAACTGAGATGAGTTTGGAAGGCTACGGGTAGCGGGCATCGACTAAAAATTGAAAATCCGACCTCTTGCCAGTTTAGATGGTAATGGTTACGGTACGAGTCCTCGACAGTCGCACAAATCGAGGTGGAAAATTTACGTGAACTGTTAAGTTCCCGAAAATGGGCGGAAGGAGAGGAAAGGCGTCAAGATGAACTTTTTCACGTTGGCGGATGAAGCATTCAAACGGATGCGTACTCTTCAAATGACGGCAGCAGTAAAAACTTCGGTGCAGATGAAACTACCCGAATCTCCTACCAGTTGTTAACCTCGCAGAACTCGAATAGAAAAAAAATGGCGTCCACCACGAATTGTGCCTTGCAATTGTTGCAGCGTTTGATGCAAATGGCTCGTTCCAACCTCTGCCGACAGGACACGAACACTAATTGGTTCACGGGAGATCACCGTATTCAAGTGCGCAGGGGCACTCGCCAGTCATCAATGTTCGCGCACTCGCCAGATCTTCGTCGGCGAGGTAGATGCATAACAGACTAAAGATGCGGTAGACCAATCTCGCTGGCTGCGCACAACCAATCTCCGTGTCCCAACATTCAACTGCTTTTCTGCCAACACGTCTAACGAAAACTGATTTGTAAATTAAGGCTTTGAGATGTATGTATACTTCCGCTAACAAATTTGTAATGCAGTTTGGTTAAATTNAGGCTTTGAGATGTATGTATACTTCCGCTAACAAATTTGTAATGCAGTTTGGTTAAATTCAAATTGGTAAATGTATTTTGTTCACATAGTCATGCTTGTCTTTTGAAAATTAAGATATAAACAAGCACGTTCATCACTGTTGACCATGTGAACTTTGAAAGTTGTGAATGATTAGAGTAGGTCAATGTTGGGTATATGCGCAAAATACGAATAAGCTGTCTACCTCATCTTTAGTATATGAGAATCATAGGCGTGTGCAGGTTTAGGTAATGGAGGCTACGATCCACGAAATGAAGATATACCTTNTTTAGTATATGAGAATCATAGGCGTGTGCAGGTTTAGGTAATGGAGGCTACGATCCACGAAATGAAGATATACCTTTACGAGATTAAAAATACAATGCAAAAATATATTTTTGAACTTATTCATCACAAATTGTTCACAGCAGAAACGCTTTCTTTGCTGCAACACATGATTTGTTGCCGCAAAGAAATACTTGTTTGAATATGTACCACTGCAAAGTAGGCTGGCCACCAAAATTATTTAAATTTTTTTCTATGTAGTAATTACTATGATAAAATTGCATTGTCGTTACAATAGTTAAGCAGGCTTTTTTGTGGTAATATCAGTTGCATTATAAAGACAATTTGTGATCTGAAAAACAACCGTAATTTGTAAAGAGATAAATAACAAATCGTTAAAAATTACATCCACTTAAGGGCGGCTCCGGACTCGAACCAGCACACCCTGCGTTCTGAGCCAAACGCCCCGCAACACACGACAACTTTGTCTTATCGCAGTCAAATTTTAAGTGGGTATGTTATGTCAGGTATTAACATGGGCCAGAATATAATGTCACCTCTTGGGAATAATTGACGTTAGTTATTTGGAGATTCGCTACAGTCCAGAATGACATTAAACGTATGCAGGGAGACTGTACATTCGCTCAGCTGCAATTCCATAACTGCAGAATATACTTGTTGGTTTGTAAATGTTTGCGTCGGGACAGCAGTCTCGCACTGCCAACTGCAATGTGCGACAGAAAACCTTTAAACCGTTACCTTCGGTACGAAGTAATATTTATGTACTGTGAACGAAATCAGTTCTAAGCATGTTTATTTATTTTATATCAAGGAAGCTAATATTGCTATAAAACAAAAAAGGTTATTAACAACAAACCTATGTTCCTGTAACTTTCCCTTCGAATTAAAGGTACATTGTGTTGTNTAAAACAAAAAAGGTTATTAACAACAAACCTATGTTCCTGTAACTTTCCCTTCGAATTAAAGGTACATTGTGTTGTTGTAAATAAAATAGCCTCAAAGAAATGGTTTTCTTTGCCGTAATGAAAGCTATTTATGGATTTTTTTTGTGTGNTGTTGTAAATAAAATAGCCTCAAAGAAATGGTTTTCTTTGCCGTAATGAAAGCTATTTATGGATTTTTTTTGTGTGTGTTGAGACTACAATAAACCCAATTTTTTACGTAATGGCCATTTAAAACACGCAGACTGTCTAGTAAAAATATGAAATTGGCAAAATTCTTCTCTTATTTTCCTAGTAATATGACGCCATTTGTGGGAATCGGGGATGCAGCTGCACTCTCTGCAACCCACCTGCGCACGCCTATGGATAGAGGGCTGTATTTGTATCTGCTACAATCCTTTCTGGATTACTCCACGCGTGCAAATTACCCAGATGACCCAATGCAGACGTTTCTTAACGGGAGGAGGCAATCCTAGACCTGCTGCGAGCATATTTATATCGACAGCTGAAACAACAGTTTCTCTTCATTGCATATGTACTTTATGCGGTCTTCTTTAAGGCGTCTCCCTGTGGCTTCGTTTGTGATGTCACGTAGGTTTGGAAACACTGCTGGCTCTGTTCCGAATAACGCTTTCAAATTGAATCGACTTCTCTTTATGATACCAGTTTTCAGGTGGCCCTGGTTCATTTTGAGCATCGCGACACAGCAGCTCTAACCCCCTGGCCGAGTCCGTCGCCTGTATCGTGGTTACATTAGTAAGTATCACCAACGAAAAATAAAATATACATTTTAAATGTATTCCATACACGGTTTATTTGTGCGGAAATACAATAGACTCCAATCTAATATTTCCGCTGTTCGGAGCGTTATAATGGCAATTTTTCCTTCAATTAACTTCAATGCGTTGGCCATTTGTTTTCCACCATCGTTCAGTTCACTAAAATACCTTGTTGGCCTATCTTCATAAAGTGACAGTCATGAGACATTCTAAGAACCACTAGGGCAACATTTTAACTTACGGAATATCATTTGGCCTAGTAAAGATAGTTGCATGGCAACTGTACATGGTAACTGTATATATATAAATACCTTGAAATGTAAAAGACGTGAGTTGTAAATCACAGGTACCTTGCTACGTCGTTGTATCCCCTCCCCGCAGCCTTCATCGTGTCTTCCAAGGATGTACACGTCTCCTTGTACATCTAAGCATTAGTCACGCAAGCCACTGGTTGGCAATAGGGATGCCGATTAAAACTGTATTTTTTAATAAATTAAATCGGCTCCAGAAAACTGATGTTTAAACCCATATTAAAATTGCCGATTATTTCGGAACCGGTATATTTCTTGTAGATTTTTTTTTGTGGCACCTTTATGCGTCGTTCAATCGTATGAATTTTCTTGAGTTTTGGACTGTCGTATTTATGGACTATTTTATTTTTATGGAATTTCATATTTTTGTCGTTGATATTTGTGAGTTTTTCGTTAATAGTATTTATGTTCGTATAAGTTTGTTCCCAAGGCTATGACACATACGTTGAGTTCATATTATAGGCTCGAAAAGATAAAATCGATTTGTTGTAAATCGACTTTTTTCGTCTGAGAAATCCCAGAAATCGATTAATTGGGTAAAGGTTGGCATTCCTAACCAACCAGACGGTAGGGAGGAGACTCACGTCTAGGCCACAACAGTATAAATAAATATAAACAAAGATAAAATAGCCCCGATCATCACTATTATGTCAATAATTGTTGCGCTATAATAAGGCGTTAAGTCTTCGCACTGATTGTTCAGTCTCGCCGCCAGTATTGTTGTAACTACTCCAGTCAGTGATGTAGCTAGATTAAAGAAGGGCATTTACAAGACGGAGTAGTTTCAAAGCCGGTTTGAAAAGTTTCCAAATAACCGTGGACCAGCTGTAAGATGCGAGATTTCTATCTGCGGTGTATTGAGTACGGGACTTCTTTGACTGACGTCACTGGAAATAGCGCTGATACTGGAAGTGAAGGCCGTTATTTTAGCATCCAAAGATTCCATACGAACCTAAAATTGGTCACACCGCTCACGTCACATCGGTGAATCGGGTGAAACCTAGCAACCACACTCGAGATATGAATCAGTCAGAATTGAGCCAAATAAGTGAAACTAGTGAAAATTGAGCGACTGATAATCAGCGCCTCATAACTAATTTATGTGGTGACTGAATTTTACTGAATTATTTGTGATTCCCCCTGAATGTCGAGAAATACACTGCCGTAAGTCACTTGTTCCCAGTTAATTTCCTTGATTTGCCAGTCGGCAGTAGCTTATCAACTGACTTTCAGTGAATGTTATTTCACTGATTGACATCAATGATTGATATCACTGATTCGGGTTTAGAGTTCACGTTCACTGGTAACAAACACAGCGATCTTACAATAGAACTTGACATTAGCATAACAAGCTGACGCCCTAAAAGTGCCCGTAAACCTGGAGCTGTTTTCCGCCTTTGTGGTTTGGCCATGTTGGAGAGCTTTAAAAAATGTCATTAGCAATAGGCATGGTATGTAGGAAGTTGTATCCCACCGTAGTCTGAAGTGTTATTTCTGTTATTTCTTTTCACGTGCAAACTGGACGTTCACATGTCGAGTAGAATGTTTTAAAAGCGTGTATTACAAACAGCCTGCAACCCAGTTCGCACCCCACCAGGTAGACGGGCGCCTTAATGAATCAGTTTGTTAAGCAAGTAGTTGTTGCTCTGCGAGTGCATCACTCCGCGTTCTGTACTGCATATAAAATATATAAAAAACAAACTTTTAGGGACACGAAGAAACAATACAAACTTCTGCGTTTGCTCATATTGCATCGCAAACCCCTAGCCCCTTTGCTTAACAATTTATATTAGCACCAAAGCAAAGTCTACTGTAATTGAGCGCACATGACACAATTGTTTTTTTATCACAAAATTCGTTTAGCTCAGCCAAGTAGTGAAAACGCAACCAATCAGTTTTATAAAACAGAAATTTGTTGCTATTTACTGTTATTACGTATTTGTTAATGGCTGATAAAATATTTTTGATGCAATTAATAGGTTCTTCATGATGAAGAAAAACGCATTATCTGATCTGTTTAAGCTATCTGACTGATTACACACGTGACGCCAGTATGTTTTATGAACCGCCCAGTGACTAAGAGCGTCGTCTTTCCATGCGAGGAGAACATATACGAGTGTCCAGTTTATCCTGAGATCGTGGCTGACGCTACGTGTTGAAATTTCGGGCGCTAGACTGACCAAGGGCGAGAAGAGCGGAGAATGTCCTTGGCAGTGAAGTCTGTAAACCGAAAATTAAGCATGCGTGTAACATGGTACAATTAATTTTGCTTGTGAACTCGTACATTCGGGATTAAAAACGCTGCCTCACTAGGAGCGTAAGCCGCTGTGACAGCGCGTAGATGAAGTTCTGTCTCGACATGTGGTCTTTGCGCCGTCTATAGGGTGAGCCTCAAGTACAGACACAAAATTGTTGTGAAATTATTCGTTATGCCAAATGGGATATAAAACATAACAAGAAGTATGGCCTAGTGTGATTATAGGATTAAAGACTTTTTATGATTAATTAAGCACTTTTAAAATAAACCTTTGAAAAATGTCATCGCTCCTACTTGCTTATATTTTAACGTGCACACTGAGTAACATGCATTTAGTAAAGTTGGTCACGAAAGACGGAAAGAATTGCCTGGTGGTAACGTTGAATTAAAGGTGTTAAATCAAAATTTTAAATAATAATTTGCTCTTTGCTTTCGGTTTTAAAATACATATAGGTATGAAAGCAATTAAATTGACAAATTATTTACTTTTATAATAATTCCACGGTTTCACTTGACCGACCCATGAATAAAGTGAACAGGCCCATAGTAATGTTANGTAACGTTGAATTAAAGGTGTTAAATCAAAATTTTAAATAATAATTTGCTCTTTGCTTTCGGTTTTAAAATACATAAAGGTATGAAAGCAATTAAATTGACAAATAATTTACTTTTATAATAATTCCACGGTTTCACTTGACCGACCCATGAATAAAGTGAACAGGCCCATAGTAATGTTANAATTTACTTTTATAATAATTCCACGGTTTCACTTGACCGACCCATGAATAAAGTGAACAGGCCCATAGTAATGTTAATTTTCCATATAGTGGAAGAATACCCAATGTGCATACAAGTAGCTTAAGCAGGGCTTCCTAACGTGCTCAGTTTACCGTGAACAGTCCATAGTAAAGGAAATGACACCCAAGAAATCTAGGAATTAAAATTAGTAATTTACAAAATGTCATAAACTGCGTGAGCTGAAACAACTTATTCGTGAATATTTTTTAGCTTCATTTGACATCTGGCATGTGTGAACATTTGGCAAGTGAATACATCGCCCGTTATTAAGAAAGTGATAATTATTAGAATTTGAATTATTAACGTCCCCCCCCGGTGTTATGCCTAAAGGCTTATCAGGGGACGGCTTAAGAACTAACGTATAACCAACACCCATGCCTTACCTCGGATTCAAGCCCAGAACCTCCTGAAGCACCTCAGACCGGCGGCGCACCAACCGACTGCGCCACGGGAGGTCGGCGAGTAATGAGGAGTGCCATGCTCTATTAACTGTTTCTATAACGAAATATTTCTCAGAGTTCAGGATAAACCTGTATGCAAATTGCCTCTCTGCAGTAAAAGCAATGGGAAAAAAAATTAAGCTCCCGTGAAAAAGCCACAACATCTATGAGAGATTTGAAGCTGTAGTCAAAAACGAACTGCACGCACATTTCACGAAATTCTGTGGCTGCAAACAATGCCACTTNAGAGATTTGAAGCTGTAGTCAAAAACGAACTGCACGCACATTTCACGAAATTCTGTGGCTGCAAACAATGCCACTTTCAGGCGGTGTTATAGCAGCCCGCACCGTATTCCAGCTCGTTCTCCCATTCTCTTTCCGTTCTGAATGGGTTATNTTTCAGGCGGTGTTATAGCAGCCCGCACCGTATTCCAGCTCGTTCTCCCATTCTCTTTCCGTTCTGAATGGGTTATTTCCCTCCCACGTGCCCACGTCTCCCTATGAGCCGCGCACTGATGTCTGCTGCTAAGCTCGCAGATTGTCTTGGAGGCGGGTTGTGCGATCAATCGCAGCTCCGTGCGTGCGGGAGAAAGGGCTTAAAACATGAGATGAAAGTTTTGGCATCCAGGAACGACGCGAGTGTGCCGTGTTGAGATAAGTGCGCCCGCAGCATCTTTGCAAATACGTCAAGTACATTGTTCGCTCCTAGACATGCCGAGCCATTGAAGAATAACAATGTACCAGACGCGAGATGTGTCCGTAATTAATTGCAATTAAATTTAAGTAACATTGTAATGTTTTCTAGTCCCACGCTGGGTAGGAACACAGTTTTAATAGTCTATTAACGGTTTCTACACACTTTATCAATCAAACCTTCGATGAAACACCCCACGTAAGACGTGTTTGGTTGCTTCCTACATATGTTATGTATCACCATCGTTTTATACTTCTGTTGACATAAAATTACCTTGTTTATTGTTGATTAAACGTTTGCTTATATTTGATTTATAAATTACAATATTTCATTTATAACTAATATGAATAAAGACAGAGAAAATACGTGTGTTGATAACTCCTAGTAAGAAATAGTTCCTATGCAAAATATTATTATAATGAGCGCGCACGAATTCGGTGCGTTTGCCCTCTGGTGTAATTTTTTAAGTTTTGTTTGCATGGGGCGGAGGAATAAATAGAAATAGAACTTTAGCAGGGCTNGACGCGAGATGTGTCCGTAATTAATTGCAATTAAATTTAAGTAACATTGTAATGTTTTCTAGTCCCACGCTGGGTAAGAACACAGTTTTAATAGTCTATTAACGGTTTCTACACACTTTATCAATCAAACCTTCGATAAAACACCCCACGTAAGACGTGTTTGGTTGCTTCCTTCATATGTTATGTATCACCATCGTTTTATACTTCTGTTGACATAAAATTACCTTGTTTATTGTTGATTAAACNTCCTTCATATGTTATGTATCACCATCGTTTTATACTTCTGTTGACATAAAATTACCTTGTTTATTGTTGATTAAACTTTTGCTTATATTTGATTTATAAATTACAATATTTCATTTATAACTAATATGAATAAAGACAGAGAAAATACGTGTGTTGATAACTCCTAGTGCGCACGAATTCGGTGCGTTGGCCCTCTGGTGTAATTTTTTAAGTTTTGTTTGCATGGGGCGGAGGAATAAATAGAAATAGAACTTTAGCAGGGCTTCAAAACAGCTGGAAGTAAACGTGAATGCATTATAACTGAAATATGAACGTATTGGTGTTTTGTACAATTATTTTATTGGATTGTATTTTTTAGTATTGGAAAGAGCATATTAACGTCCCCCGGTGTTATGCCAGAAGGCTTATCAAGGGCGGCTTACAAACTAACTTATGACCTAACTTAAACAACCACCTATGCCTTGTCTATGATTCGAACCCAGAACTTCTTGCACCGCAGTACGGCAGCGCACCAGCTGACTGCACCACGGGAGGTCGGCTTGTACAAATAGCTCGAGTATAGTGTCACAACCGCAGAATTTTTAAAAATAAGTTTAACCATCATCAACGGGTCTGTACGAAATGCTAAACTTCCTAATCCCCAAGTTTTTGCGTGATTTTCATTTAGCTAATAAAAATTGCTTTAAATGAAACTATAGTAATTCATAGCACAATTTCATAAACGAAACTATATAAGAAAAGGTATATCTTTCCAGCACTGAATTCCAAACAAGTTTTTGTTTGTTACGCTATACAAGCGTCTGGTACTTGTGTGTCGGTTCTTGAAGCAGTTAAATTCTCTTTCAGATATTTGTGACGGTCCCACGTTGTCATTTTTAATTCTACGATCACTGCATCGTCGTTTCCATAATATCGGGAGTTCGTATAATACAATACACTTGCAACCAGGCAGCACTGATGAAATGTGAGTTTTTGTTGACTTGTTCGTTCTGTGAAGAAATAATGTTCAAACTTATGGCGTAATTACTGCTTAATAACATCCTTTGTTTACTAGGAGTTTGGCTATTACACCTAGATCACGAAAAATGCGCATGTCTATGGATTTCCCAAGGTTCAAGCACTGAAACAATGGAAAAAGCCTGATTATCAAATAATAGTTACAGAATTCTGGGATATAATCTCGGGGTTAATGCATGGACGTATATGCATTTTTTAAATTTAAGTTTAGGTCAGTCTTAGTTTTTTGCCCGCTCCTGGCATAAAATAATGAGTAGAGTAGTGCGAAAGACTCTGGTCGAATTCCAATGTAGCCACAAGATAATCAATTTATGAAAATATAATTATTTTTATAAAATAATGCATTTTTGTATTTAAAACTAAGTACAAACAGTTGTTTGAATCACTTTTTATCTCGCAATTTTGACAGTTCTGACGGAAGTTCACGTGGCAATGCTGACGATTTGAAAATCAACATACCCCCTCTTCAAGCGCCACGATACAATGTTACGTACAAGATCGGAGAGGGAGCTTGTACGAAACCTGTCATCCGGGCCTGCATACAAGAAGGTGTGGACGTTTCTATTTTCTATTAATTAACCTGTCACACGATACTTGCTGCATCATAAGTAAACACGCGTGCCATTGTTTCGATTTTACTTATGTAAGTATGAGTCCAGGACGGAATTCACTCACAGCTTCTGCAGTATCCGTTAAAACACAGAGCATTTTTTTTTATTTTAATAATTGATACTTTTGTGTTAAATAAATACACGTTCGTCGTAATTTACAAATACCTATGTTAAAGCATCAGTAGGCATTTTTTTCGTCTTTTTTTATTTACTTTTGTCTGATGGACTTAACGCTGCTTTTCAAAACATAATAAACTTATATGGCAACTATTGTCATTAGGACCACTCTACTACCACACACCACCCTCTCTGATTGGCCAAGATTTGTAGGAAACATAACACTTTAAAATGTACTCGACCAATTACTGTAAGTCTCCTAAAACTGCCAGCAGTCGTCCAAATACTTCGTAGAACAATCCATACCAGCGGCCATGTAAGTTTGCATGGAATCTTTCAAAGAAACTTCCATAGTGGCACACTCTAAATCTGAATCAGTGATACCAATCAGTGAAATAANTGCATGGAATCTTTCAAAGAAACTTCCATAGTGGCACACTCTAAATCTGAATCAGTGATACCAATCAGTGAAATAACGTTCACTGAATGTCAGTTGATAAGCTACTGCTGACCGGCGAAATAAACAAATTAACTGGGAACAAGTTATTTATAGCAGTGACATTCTTGACATTCAGTGGGGAATCACAAATAAATCAGTAAAATTCAACCACTTTATTAATTCGTTATCTGGCACTGATTATCAGTTGCTCAATTCTCACTGTTTTCACTGATCTGGCTCAATTCTCACTGATTCAAGTTTAGAGTGTACACGGGCTTTATTTCTCTGGCAAACTCCATTTCAGTTTTTGGCGTGCTCACATAGCTTTGTTAACGATTTTATCTGAGACTGGAAACTTTCAACTACAGCGTACGATTATCCCGTTTGTGTTTCAAGTAGACTTTGGGATAGTTCTCATTTTAAAAGTGGTAACTATAAAGTTCATCCGTGATAAATCCACTTGTGTTGGTTTGGGAACGGCCTGTATAAAACTCATAATACTAGGCACTAAAGCTGCTTTCTTTACATTGTTATGTTTTCAAGCCAACTTTTTGGAGTACATTAACTATTATTGATATTTTTCCGATACATTTTAAGACTCCAGGCAAAAGTGAAATTTAAAGTAGGTCATGCCACTTCCCGGCCCTCCAACTATCTCTGTACACAAAATGAGGTCGACCCGTTGCTCCGTTGCGANGTTTTTTTTTTTTTGTTTTTCTTTTTCCATGAACGGTGGAAACATACGAAACTGATAATGAAATGACACGGAGTTTTGTTATGAAAAACGACACAGCATTAATTATTCCCAGGTGTGACCAATGTAGTGTTTGTTTTCTCTGTATAGCAGCCAGGTTTTCAAATTTCACGATATAAACAATAACGAGTTTGTAATTACTGAAAGTCATAATAATAATGGTATTAATAACTACAATTACAATATTAGTATCCCGAATTACGTATTTAAAACTTGTATTTAAAAGTTGCCAGCACAACTCTGTTGTCGTTTACTTAATGTTCAAAATAATGAAAAAAATTAATTGATTAATTACATAAAGATGTCTGGCTAGCATTGATTTATTCCGTCACCTGTCCACATAGTATTTGATTATTCTCTTTTTCCTTATCATAATGTGTGCATAAGGATTATTGGATACTGGTCCTAGGACTGGTTTGTTACAAAACTTTCTACTTAATTACTAAAATTGACGCGATCACAATGCTATATTGTAAGCAGTACGCCAAATGCATTTTAATTTTTTCGTACCGCGCAGTCTGAAGTAAGATCCATTCGGTTTCATAACAATTAATTTAAATTATTGTTCGTAATTTCAGAGGCGCGTACAAGTAACGTTCCTCAGAAACTTCAGAAAGTCATTTTATATTTTTTTAGGCTAAAAATTTATATCATCCATTTTTAGGATACGTTATCAGGAAAAGGCCCGTAAATGTAATGCAAGTATCCGTCAAAATCATTATTTCTCTATTTTAAGTCGAAGTAAAACTTAAAACATAAAAAGAAAAAGAAGTAAGAATAATTTTTCTAAATACTTTATAACATAAAGAACTTCATAACTAGAAGATCAGGACAGCTTTCACGCAATGCTTTAAAAGTAACTTTGAGAAGTACTATCTAAATAACAGGTGAAATCAAAGAAGTTTATCTAGTGAAAATTACGTATCAACATCTTGTACAAACTGAACATCAAACAAATTTCTTGTGAGGCATATAAAAATCTTTAAACTAAATCCAATTTTTGGTATATGATAATCTAAATTGAAATTTACCGCATATGACATTTTAATTGGGATGCGTGTTTTTACGAGTGAGGTAAATATAATTCTTTTAATGAAATTTATGGCGTAATAATGTTTTGGCTTTATTATCTTGATAATAGTCTAGTCAATTATTCTTTTACAATATATAGTTAGTAAATATTAATTTACTACTCGACTCTAGAAAATGTTAAAATCATTTTATCTATCACCATAAATAAATAAGGAAATTAGTTTAAATCATTTTACTCAATAAAAAAGAAAACTCCTCCTACTGAAGTACAAACCTGGCTACGCCCACAGCTCCTAAACTACTTTTATGTTTATTAATACTTAGTTCAGATAATGCACACATTTCTAATATTCACAAAACACGTAAAACATTTTTGAAACGTTGATTATCATTGCGATATTACTATGATCAGAAAGATATTCGAAAAAATTGGGGGTTCCTGACTGCGGTATCATCAAGCACGGGATTCCTAAGTTCGCCTGAAACTATTTTTAGTCGCGGAAGGACCGCTTGGAATACGGGACGTGTAACTAAAAATGTTCCGGCACGACCACCCGCAGTCTATGGACAAACGGCGGCCGTAAAGTAGTGGAGTCTATGTCTGCGTGCAGAGTGTGCATGCTTCACCAGTGATTGAAAGAAGAGGGAGGGTGGAGGGGGAGCAGCACGAACGAGGAAAGTGGTCCAGAGGCCAGCCTCCGCTCCGAGTTGCCCCACCGCGGCATGTCGCAACGACTTCGGGTTGCAACACGCAGGACAGTGAACCTGCTGTGATGGGAGACTTGTCCTCTGGCAGCGCACTGCATCTGTCTGCACTGCCGTTCCAGCATACAGCCATGGAGAAGAAATGGCATGGTGGTTCCTATGATGTGGGCGTGCCCATTCTCTAATTGGCTTCGCGAGGCCCTGGGAACGGGCCTTGTGTCTGATTGGCTATTGCGTGCTGCGGAGGATTTCCTGTTGGTTAGCCTGCCAGCTGTCGAGTAGGTTACCACGTGCTGATTGGCGAACGGCGTTCCAACGTTCTTCTGGCTTGCGACGCCATTTTGCTGGCGTGTGCGATTGCAGTGGAGTGGAAAGATTTGGGCGGCTCTTAGCATAGAGGTCTTGAACGCTAATGAGGGTGAAGCGAGGTGATCATGGATTAGCGCCGGAATACAAGGGCGGGGGAACGGGAGGTCTTCGAGAAAACCCGCCGACCAGCGGTATCGTAAGGCACGATTCCCACATGCGAAAATCCAGGAGTGACCCCGCTGGGAATCGAACCCGGTTCACCTAGGTGTGTGGCGAGTAGTCTAACCACTACACCACTACGGCCTCCTGTGCGATTAGAGTTCGTCGTATAAGCGGTTGTTTCACCCTTGTATTGTTAAGTACTGTGATACAGTCTCTATACCCTCCTTTCGCATTTTTTACGGAAAGGGTTGGCAAAGATGTCAGCAGGCGATATCCTCCTTCGCATGGGTTTCAAATGATCCCCGGCAATTAAAGACATCCCGCATGATTCATATAATTCCCGAAGATTTCAAGCAGAGATCCCTTTTAACGTTGTAATTAAATATAAAGAATATCATACATTTTAATAATAAGGGTGGTAGCAAGTTATTTTACTAAGTACAGTACACTTACCCTACACACAAATTCAAATAATTCTTTTTAGGTTCTCTGCGGCACTGAGAGTACAATTTTGTATTCAAACAAAACCGATAAAGCAGAGGGAAATTTCTGTAAATGTTTACATGTTGTCGGAAAATGTTTAATTCATCCACAATTCTGAACTTTTATGTCAGTAAATTTTACACCAAAATCAAACCCTTATATTAAATTTTGATTAACTATTGAATACAAAACATTGTCGAAAATACTATAGCAAAGTTAATAGGACACACAAAAAAATCATTTAAAAAACTTTTNATTGAATACAAAACATTGTCGAAAATACTATAGCAAAGTTAATAGGACACACAAAAAAATCATTTAAAAAACTTTTTAGAACTCGTTAAAAGTAGGTGGGGTGGGGGAAAGGGGAATCAGATACGCAACCATGTAAGTATTTCATAAGCCTTCGTTTCCAAAGGAAACTAGGCTAATGTGTGGTCACGGCGTGAGATCATATGGCATACAATATTTCCTTATCGGGTAAATGTCAGTTATGTGTGGCGGTTTTAATTACGACAACGCGTTTGAAGCGGGGTTTTTAGTTTACCTTGCCACCCCCACCCCCACGGCTAAATTANCGGTTTTAATTACGACAACGCGTTTGAAGCGGGGTTTTTAGTTTACCTTGCCACCCCCACCCCCACGGCTAAATTATTCACGCACGCATCACGTAAACAGACACATGCTCTTCATATTTGCATCATTGTTATTAACAGGTAGCTGAGTGCTTGCGGATGGTGTTAAATAAAAGCTATGACCACGAATTATGAGCATGTTTTTACGCTACAATTAAATACGCGAATAACAAATATCGTGCATGGAGGTTAGTATCTGCCCTTAATGCTGAAATCACCTCGTCCTCTGTTCACATTACTGAAAANACAAATATCGTGCATGGAGGTTAGTATCTGCCCTTAATGCTGAAATCACCTCGTCCTCTGTTCACATTACTGAAAACAAATATTTTTTTATTGACCACTTTTAAATGGCTGTAAAAATTACGGGGATTAGCAAACCCATAAAACAAAACTGAAATCTCTTCCAATATTTCCTTCTTGCATTTTCAGTAATTTTTTAATTCCGACCTCAAAATCATAGGAGGAGATAGGATAAGGGTATGGTTAGGTTTAGGAAGTCTGGTTTTTACCATGNTAATTCCGACCTCAAAATCATAGGAGGAGATAGGATAAGGGTATGGTTAGGTTTAGGAAGTCTGGTTTTTACCATGGTGCCATTTATAAAAAGTTTGGGCAACATAATTTTAAACTTTATACATGAGGCCTTTCGAAGATCCTTTTAATTACTTTTCACCAAAATGCAATTACGTATTCTACTTTTAATATCTAGGAAACGACAGGTATCGTAGTGGTNCTTTTCACCAAAATGCAATTACGTATTCTACTTTTAATATCTAGGAAACGACAGGTATCGTAGTGGTGTACTAGTAGTTCTAAAATGCAATACACACATAAACACTGACTGGCTTACCTTTTGCAAATCCCCCTTTTTTTTTATTCTGCAGATATCAGTGGCCTTTTACTAAGTACAACTTTATATATAAACATATATATATATATATTACCTTTTTAAAGTGCCTATGTACATTTCCTTACATTAAAAAATTAGTAGTTATCTTCGCCAAATTGAGATTCGCACCTACTACCTTCAGACTGTTACGTAAGTATTCAGACTTGTACCCCGGGATACTTAAGAAAACACATGAAAATCAGGGCGCTAGCACACCTAAATTATGAGATATGCTGCCCGAAAATTTTCGCCCACGCCCGAAATTGCCGTCAGTCGCCGCGGACCCCCACCCGCACCTCGCGCACGCAACTAGCCAACAAAAACCATGATCGCATCATAGTAGTATTTCAATTGTGTTGCTATAGTCAATTTAAGGTTACTTCTAAGTTTTCTGAAGCACTGCTGAAGATCTACTTTCACGATATCCCTCCGTCTCAAAGAAACAAATCTTAACCAAGTCTGGAAAATTACACTAAAGAGAAACCCCACCGCATTCGTGCGCACTCAGTTTAATATTGAATTATTTCTTACTAACATTACCAACAAATGCATTATTTCTCTGTTTTTATTCGTACTAATTTAAAAGGAAATAATTTCATTTACAAATAAAGTAGGAGTAAAAATTCAATTTAATAAAATAATAAGGTGCTTTATTTAAGAGAAATATGAACAGCATGTGATATACTGTGCATTTAGTAAACAACCAAACACGCCATACGTAGGGTGATTTTTCAAAGGATTGTTTCAACAAATGTGAAGAAACCGCGANTGCATTATTTCTCTGTTTTTATTCGTACTAATTTAAAAGGAAATAATTTCATTTACAAATAAAGTAGGAGTAAAAATACAATTTAATAAAATAATAAGGTGCTTTATTTAAGAGAAATATGAACAGCATGTGATATACTGTGCATTTGGGAAACAACCAAACACGCCATACACTGGGTGATTTTTCAAAGGATTGTTTCAACAAATGTGAAGAAACAGCGGNTTCAAAGGATTGTTTCAACAAATGTGAAGAAACCGCGAATAGACTATAGTCATGAAATTATGATGTCGGTATGGACTACACTGTAAACGTCGCATCGCCGTTTCCGTCCTGGAACCCCATGTGTCGCTCTGATTTCAAAGACATGCCCACGTCAAAAGAAATTTTAAAAAAAGTGTCGTTGAGAGGCGACCTGGCGTGTAAGGGGCAACACGTGGAGAATGGAGTGTGATGGAGTGAGATGGGGCGTGTGAAGAGGGTGGTGTAATTCCAACGTGACTGATGGCCCAGTAAAGGCTGTTCACAGTAAACTGAACATCTTTGAAAGCCCTGCGTAAGATCTACTGATATGCACGTTGTGTGTTCTTCCACCATATGTAAAATTAACGTTGCCGTGAGCCTGATCACTTTATTCATGCGTCGGTAAAGCGAAACTGTGCAATTATTAGAGAAGTAAATATTTTACAAATTCGCTTATTCTTATACTTAGAAGCACGGAAAAAAATTTACAGAAAAATAAATTATTTTAGTATTTACAAATGTTGACCTAACTTTTTTAATTCAACTTTAAGATATGGGGCTACTCCTTTCGTCGATACCAACTTTACAGGACGTTTGCCAATCAGTGTGCACGTCAAAATATATGCAGCAAGGAGGAGTAACTTTTTTCAAAGGTTGATTTCAAAAGTGCTCAAAAAACTGAGAACAGCCTACAGCAGTGCGCAATCAACACTTTCCCTCTCTAGCCCACGGCTGGCTAAAGTAGCAGGGCATCCTAACTAGGCTCTATTCAACAGCACCCTCGTGTTCGCACTTTCTGCCTTCCTCTCGCCCCGTACCTTTACCAGAACCACAGCCGTGCGGTAATTCCGAGGGAACAATGGCAGGTCTGATGCCGCCACAGAGTGCACGAGTTACACCTCCTGCTCCTTCCAGCGCCTACGTTCCCCACAAATTACGGAATTGTTAACGTTCCGCCCGCGGCCCGGGGCTTGGCTCGACGAGAAACGCAGCCCGCGACGAGCACAAAGGTCGGTTTACGATGGAAAAACGCGTGTTCGTATTGAACGCGTACACATCAGAATAAAGGAACGTATTTTTACGAAATGTTTCATGATAATTGGATGCGTGTCGTGTAGGAACATCATCGACGTATAGGAAATAGCGATATTTTATTTCGTGTCTTAGGGAGAAGAGAAAGAAGCAGTTTGTTGCATTTAATAGAATATCTTATTTCTAAAAGAAAACTTACGTTTATATTTTCCATTACTCTTTGAAAAATAGTTCTAAAATGTATGTGGTAATTAATTGCACTATAATTTTTTATTGCATTTTCATGTTTTGGTTATATTATACACAAAGCCCGTGCAGTAAACACTGCCAGAATAAGGATACAAATAAAATGAAATGAAATGTTATTTGCTAATAAATCACTATTTCACTAAAATCAGGTTAATTTGTATTCGTGCGTAATTTATAGAATATAAGACTAGTACATCCTACTACAATATTATAAATGCGAAAGTCTCCCTGTGTGTGTGTGTGTGTGTAAGTTTGTCTCCATAACGGCTGAATGAATTTTGATTGAAATTTGGTATGTAGGTACTTTAGGTCCTGGAATAGGACATACGATACGGCTTATCCCAGTAAATTGTACGGGTACTGTGGAATAACAACAAAACGCTATTCTGCAACGGCTGGTAACGTGACCGAAACATTTTTTTCCTATGGTGTCAGAGTTTATCAGGCCGCCCAAGGACCTCTGAAATGGCTTAACGAATGCTGTCAATCGATAACAACCGGGACCAAATATTTAACGTGCCCTCCGAAGCCCGGAAGCGCTCAGATGTTATGCCACTAAACGGTCACCCATCCAAATGTGTGCCGCTGGGAACGTTACTTAACGTTAGTGATCGATTAAAATCCCTCAGCCAAGCGCAAAAGTAGTACCTAGGTACAATTATTTCTAAAGCTACAACTTGATGAAACTCACGTTTTGATTTTCATACAGCAAAGCGGAAATTTGGTAACTACGACGATAGTTGCACAGATACACTCCAAAAACAATACCCTACTTATTGGCTACTGGGTTAGAAATATTTCCTTCCTTTTTGGGTTGCCGTTATCAGTTAAAAACCTAGGCCAACATAGTATAATTTTGTAATTCTGTTTTCACATAAATGAATTGTCTTTTCCCAATTTATTTATTAGTGTATATCTGTAAAACTCAATTGTACCCGGGCGAAGCCGGGTCGATTCGCTTGTTCACTATAAACCACACATTTTTGTAAACGTTCTATGCAGAATTGTCTCACGTACACGAAAATTATCGTGAACCGACCTTAAAGCGCGTCCTGTAATACGAGGGCGCACGCTATGAGGTCGAGGGGACCGCGGTGTTGTAGTGGTCAGACTACTCGCCTCCCACCTAGGCAAACCGGGCTCGATTCCCGGCGGGCCCGCTCCCAGATTTCCGCACGTGTAAATAGTGGTGGACGATGCCACTGGTTGGTGGGCTTTTCTCGGGGATCTCCCGTTTCTCCCACTCTTGCATTCCGGCGCTGCTCCATGCACCCTCATCGGCTCTCAAGACCTTGATGTTAGGAGCCTCCCAAATCTTTCCACTTTCCACGAGATCAAGGTGCCTGCTTTGGCGCGCTAACTGTTTGCACTGTGACTTTTATTATTTTGCGACACCTCGTGTAAGCATTGCAATCATTCCTTTCAAACACGTAAAATCTTTCCGCCTCCCATAAATATATTGTTTTAAGCGTTGCAACAAACTTTTTTTTTTACTCAGGAGTGCGCAAACATCGGTACTACGAACATTATTTCAAGATGAAAAGAAAACGAAAATGGATTTTGGCAGACACGAAATAAAATTCAACTTTAAGGCCTACAGTAGTACTGTGATTAAAATTAAATTGGAATGTAAGGAAAGACAAGGAATAACGAAAAACGGCTTACATAAGGAGTGAAAAATATTTAGTGGGCTCATGAAAGAGTTTGAAGATCATTTTAATTAAATGCCGCATCTGGAGTGTTGCTTTGCATGGGGCGAGAGTAAAGGACTCTAAGGAAAATTAAAAAAGAAGGAAGACAAAGAATATCGGTATTTGAAATATGGCCTTCCGAACGAAGCTGTACAAGCTAGAAAAACTTTAACATGAGGAAATATGAGAAAAAGAATAAAAATAGAGATAAAAGGGAACAGACGAACTGATAGTACTGCCAGTACATTCCTTGAGCAGGATATGCTTGACGAAATGCAGTTACGGAGATCGTGATGGTACTCTAAGAGAGATGGAAGTATCTATATTAATGGCTGTATGTCAGATTAAACGAGACTCCTCATATAGGCAAAATGCAATATCGTCCGTTGACGCAAAAATTTAACATGTCATCTTAAACAAGAAACTGTGTTCCTTCTTAAAGCGACGTTAATGGAAATGTATCTTTCGTTCAACATGACGAAGACGACTAGCTAACGGAAAGTATTTGTTCTTCTTCGGTTGAAAACGAGAGCTCTCAATCAACAAAACGGGTTGTGACCTGTGTCAGCTCAGTGTGGATTGTATAATTTACAGTACTGTTGAGAGCGTGAAGTCAATATATCAACATCTCTTTGCTTGTAACAGGCAATAGTTTTGAACTACTCAAAATTTTACGTTATCACCTAGTTCATTTCTCGATGTCCGGAAATTAACATTTAGAGCATCAGTTGAATATCAGAGTTGTTTGGGAAAAAATAATCAGTAGTAATACGAGTTAGTTCATAAGCCGTCTCTCCGTAGCCAAAATGCATTAGGCACAGGTGAACTGCAGCATATTTGTTTGTGAATGTGTGGCTTCGAAAATCTCTATGTTACCAATTAGAGCCAAAATTGTAATCCGTAGGTTATATGTGAAACCATGACGGTAATTGAAGNGGGGGGGGGGTGTTGGTGGTTTGTAACCGGGGAAAGAGGTATTGAGGGGAAATTCAAATTCTATCAAAATCACTCTGTAATTATTTCACGAGACAGCACACATTTCCATAATACGTGACCAACGTAATATGTTCATAGCGAGGGGAACCGTGAATATTGTAACATATTAACTTCTTGCCATTGCGGTGCAGACTGCAGAGTGCAGGGCTATGGAAAAGGACTAGTGTTCGAGTCACAGTTGAAATGACAATTTCAGTTAAGTCGTCAAATCATTTCTTTGTTGATGCAATCTCATAGTCCTTCATTATGATGTAATTAAAGACCATCCCCGAACAAACGCAAACGAATGTTTCTAGTTTTATTTATGAATTTCTGGTTTGTGCCTGTGGTAGTTCGTCAGCGAAATAATAATTTTTTTCTTCCAGGTTAACGTCAGGTTATCGCCCCCTGCGTGCGAACTTGACAAACTTAAAACGAATAAATCTACTTCGATTCGCATTTCGATACTATCTATTTTCCTTCAGTTTCTGCAGCTTATTAATAGTGCAGAAATCTGAAAATTCTGAAAAGATAAAAATTACCGGATGGACTTTAGACAGGCGATATGGCAGCGTTGCTCTTGCATTGTTTCCATTGAGACCTTGCGATTTCCCATTGCAAAGCAGAACTCTTCCTATCACGTACAGTAACGGCCGCTGGCCTGTAATGAATATAAACAGGAAGAATACTGCCCGCTCATGAATCACCTCAATAATTGTCCAGCCCATTTTGTCGGCCACTACCACAAGTCATAGGGATAAATTATATTTTTAATAACACACTCAGTGGGTGGAGACGTAAAGCAATCAGTTGCAGAATAACCGGAGAGAATTAAGCTACGTCAGTACTTTAATGTGACATGAATGTGGATGAATGACTTCGGTCATAAAGCAGAAGCAGTCTGAACTTGAAATGGTTAGAGAAAATTAACTTTATTTAAATGCGTGTGTACACAAAAACGTACAATAAATTTCCAAAGAACGCTCTTTAAAAGTTCTAACCACAATTTATTGCGAAAATGCAAGAATTCTTTTTTCTCTATAAATTTGGCGCACAGTAGAAATTAAGTTAATAGCTACAGAAGTTATTCAAATACTGAATATTTTGTTCTTGCTAATGTACAATAACCATCTACTTTGTTGTAAACTAAATAATTTAACAGTTTGGCAACAAGAACAAATGAGAATCAGCCATATTATCTCTTACGATATGTTTTAAATACCAATTTTTAAAAAAAAATTTACCCTGTTAATTGACAGTTATGTTACAACAGCAATATATTGTTATGTTTATTTCACATAGACAGCAGTCAGAAATTGCTTTAATAAATTGCAGTTGCTTAATTGTTATGGGGTTTTTGAGGAAACATTCTCCAGAATCACTTCAGAAAAATCTAAAAATTAACATATTACGATATTGGGGACAGGAATGTCTTGTGTCATCACACGTTGATCTGAGCATCACTGATCCCTGACCCACTATACAGTAGCTGTCGGTCGGGTAGGTCAAGCCGGGCCCTGTTTTGTCTGCTAAGATATGTGATTCAGTGAGTATGTTGAGGTAGTTACGCTGGAAGTGGTGGTTCTTTGACGTTTCTTTGACCACTTGGAAGTCAACCTGTCCATGAATGAAATAAGATATTCCAATTATAACAAAGTGCTTATTATTTTTATGGAATATCCTTAATCAGATTTTGTAAACTGGAAAGTTGAGTACAGTCTGTTCGCAGTTGATTGAACACTTTTAAAACTCCTGCAAAGTAGTTATTTTCTGCCCATTTCGTATAATTTCGCCTTATATAAAATTAACATTTCCATGGACCCGGTGCGACTTCTTTCATGCGTCGATGTAATATTGCAACTACTGATATTGCTGGGAACATAAATACGTTGGTAAAGGAATAATTTTTACGCATGTGTGTAAAAGAAACTTCATTTAGTAATAAATAATTCACTGTGCCCAAATGCAAACGTATTTTCTTCGTGCAAACCGTTTAAAGGCGTTAGATTATTTATTGTGTTACTTTTCAAACTTTTGAGAATCGGGCATAGAGTATTCGTTTCTTTTATCCTTACAATTAAGCCCTCACGTGCTTCACGTTCTTGAAAATGTTGCCTACAGATTTTACACGCCAATTATAGATTGCAGACTAACCTGAAACTACAACTGCTTGGAATATCGTACAATTACTAGTCAACCTACAAGAGACGGTTGTGTGGGTTGAACATACAGCATGATTCCCGAAAAAGCAGACACATACGGTGAGATCCATGGACAAATACATAAAACAGACTTTTTAAAATATATTTTTCGACACACTACGTGCCATTGGAACTGACTGAAGTAGTCTGCTTTCCTGTACTATACTGTACTCTCATACAGTGCAAACATGCTTTGGTAAGCACTGTGTCACGGATGTCTGATAATATGTTGTTTTTCACTGTTATTCCGTATGTACGCACGGTTTTGTACCATAAAGAAAATTCCCGTTAGGTCAGGGAAACGTGGGGGCCACAAGCCATTGCTGAGGACAGTACGTTCGTCGAGAAGTCCTGGCAAATTCGAGTTAGATTTCATCTGAACGTATAGAACGTAGCCCCATCTGGTTGACATTTATACAACTTTCACTTATAAATAGATAATTATTCGTTAAAGTATTTAAAAAAAATTAGCCTGGCAAACACGACACATGACACTGATTTCTGTGTATAAGAGTTTCCACTTGTTCAGTTTTTATTGTTTTGAATGTTGATGTTCTCGGAATCATTAACAATGCTTCATCTGATATAAATGAGCAGCATAAGTGCATATGCCTCAACAATCGCAATTATTTTCCAGTACAGACAAGACTGTCTCGCAAAAAAAACTGATAGACACGCAACAATGTACAAATATTCAATCTTAACACAAAATGAGCCGAGTTACGTTTGAGACAACTTTGTCTTCGACGAGTTTGACTTTGCAGGGTGAGAAATGCCACTCATCAGTGATGGTGGATAGTAGCGTGTCGACTGCTATTCAACCTTTTCATGACTGCGGCTGTATAAACTGTACTTNTATTGTTTTGAATGTTGATGTTCTCGGAATCATTAACAATGCTTCATCTGATATAAATGAGCAGCATAAGTGCATATACCTCAACAATCGCAATTATTTTCCAGTACAGACAAGACTGTCTCGCAAAAAAAAACTGATAGACACGCAAAAATGTACAAATATTCAATCTTAACACAAAATGAGCCGAGTTACGTTTGAGACAACATTGTCTTCGACGAGTTTGACTTTGCAGGGTGAGAAATGCCACTCATCGGTGATGGTGGATAGTAGCGTGTCGACTGCTATGCAACCTTTTCATGACTGCGGCTGTATAAACTGTACTTCTGTGTTTTATTGCTATTGCTTATTTACCTCGCCCATGTTATTAAACGCGAGGAATGGCTTTGAGCGCCAATAGTGCTCTCGGAAGTCTTACGTCATGGCGTAAAGTTGATAGTCAAAATCACTATCGGAAACTTATTATTGTGGACTGGCGTGTTTCGGAGAGGAAAAATCTTGAAATACATACAAGGGAAGAAAAACGAACATATAGTTGCTCTAAAAAGAACATTTTCGTCCTGTTGCAATGTACCAGCGCAAATCTGTCTTTTAAAAACGACGCTCTTTGATTCACAGGAAAAAGGGGGGGGGGACGACAAGAAGGAGAGACGAAGATTGATACGCCGAGAGAAGATCAAGTACAGAGAAGGTGCCATAAATCATAATACATCATTCCCGGCCTGGAGAGATTCCTTCGGTTGCAACAGAGGGGGGAGGGGATGAGCCGTAGGAAACGCCTCTCCCAATCTTTCAACGTTGCCGAGGCAACTACGGTGTGTATTTCATAGTTATGTAACATTTCAAGTCATTTTCGGTGGAAGGGTGAATTCCTGTGACGGAGTATCGGTTATAAAATAACGAAAAATAAAAAAATCTTACTTCATCCTCAGGAAATCCTCAAAACAAAATGACACTTGTTTAGTATTATCTTACCTTTCCCGAGTCAAGTTGGAGTTGGCGAACACAGCGGATGGGAAACTACGACTTCAAAATTTAGATTTCCAAGTCACGTATCCCTGTAGCCATCCCCGTGTAAAGAGCTCCACAAGAGTTAATGACCTCTCGCGGCAGGTATTAATCATACTAAGCTTACATCTCACTTTTTTTTTATTTTACCCGCGCCTTCNAAGAAGGAGAGACGAAGATTGATACGCCGAGAGAAGATCAAGTACAGAGAAGGTGCCATAAATCATAATACATCATTCCCGGCCTGGAGAGATTCCTTCGGTTGCAACAGAGGGGGGAGGGGATGAGCCGTAGGAAACGCCTCTCCCAATCTTTCAACGTTGCCGAGGCAACTACGGTGTGTATTTCATAGTTATGTAACATTTCAAGTCATTTTCGGTGGAAGGGTGAATTCCTGTGACGGAGTATCGGTTATAAAATAACGAAAAATAAAAAAATCATACTTCATCCTCAGGAAATCCTCAAAACAAAATGACACTTGTTTAGTATTATCTTACCTTTCCCGAGTCAAGTTGGAGTTGGCGAACACAGCGGATGGGAAACTACGACTTCAAAATTTAGATTTCCAAGTCACGTATCCCTGTAGCCATCCCCGTGTAAAGAGCTCCACAAGAGTTAATGACCTCTCGCGGCAGGTATTAATCATACTAAGCTTACATCTCACTTTTTTTTTATTTTACCCGCGCCTTCCGACAATCTCTTGTTCCGGAATTTTAAACGCCTGCGCGCCATCCACTTGTCTTCATCAGCGACGCCCGCTGCCCGTTCGTCTTCTTGACACGTTCTTCTCTGGAAGGCGGCATATAGCCGGTAGAAGACGCGTGGTGGGGGGCGAGGGGGAATGGTTGCACGTAATGAGTCTTCAGTACGACCCCGACGGAGCCTCGGCACCGCCCCACCTGTCAATACAGGTGTGGGAGATCGTGGAGGGCATTAAGGAGTATTAGTCCCCGCCATTTCAGTTGTTTTAACGAAATTTTTCGATCGACACAGCATACATAATAGCTTTTCCAACTTTATAGAGTCGGTACAGCTTCACTGCTTTTATTAACTTTCAATTAGTAAATGCTGGGAATATGTATAAGTGATTTTTTTTTCCTTGCGGGTGATTACACTATTGAAACTAGGCACAATAGTCAAGTAATACCAACTTCAGAAAATCTACGAAGCAATATCCCGTGTCATGTAATTCTGTGGTAAAATTTAAAACAAAATTTGAAACGCAGGTTTTTGCGAAAATTCTGTAAATACAAGATGGTGGGGACTTAAACTATTTAATGATACACCCTAGTAAAATCGTGACTGAAAAATCAGTTTTTACGTGTATCTCAGTAAATAAATACCTTATTCTGAACATAATTTCTTAGTTAAACAGACTTGGATAAGAAGTAGTGTATAATAGACCCCACGGGCTGGCAGTGTGTTGAGTTTGCCTTACATCAACACGTTTTAATAATTACGGCAGAGTATGGTAAAGTGGCCACTATAAGGTAAAATTATANCAGTTTGCCTTACATCAACACGTTTTAATAATTACGGCAGAGTATGGCAAAGTGGCCACTATAAGGTAAAATTATATTTAAATCGTCTACTATAAGTAAAATAAAATTAGGAAATCACCATTCATACAACGTATTTATTGTACAAACAACTTAACATGTTATTTTTGATGTGTTGCGAATTATCATTTTTATTGAATTTTAAAATTTTGTTTACCGAAATGGCTATTTTTCCCTGCAATGTCGGCCGTAAAGTGGCCACCGACTGGCAACTTACGTTCTTCGCATTTAACAATTTCTCCCTTTTGATATATAATATACATCCATCAGCTGAGGATCACGAAAACCAATACAAACACGCTTCGGCCATTGCCGAGCGTTTCGAAAATACATTTAGCTTATCATTCTGCCTATATACTAGAAGAGACGGACCTGTTCCTAGGGTTACTTTTCATGTCGAATAGTGATACCTCTCATTTTGCTAAATGCAATCATTGCATTCTAGCTGGCAAATTATTCAACCCGTAAGTTCAAACTAGGTGGCTGGCCACTTTGCCCAATAGGACGCCGCTTCACAAAAGCGTTAAATGCCAATACTGCCAGGCACTGGAGACTTGGAATGTACAATGGTTATAAACAGTCTTAACTTTCGTTCTCTTCTTGACCGTCAATCGTCCAATCATTCCATCGATATTTGGATTAATCCATTAATCTTCCAACCTTTCCATCAACCTTTCAGAATATTTCCACAAATCTTTCGTAATCTTTCCATCAATCTTCGACAATATTTCCATCAATCTTTCCATAAATCTTTCGCAATCTTTCCATCAATCCATATTCAATCCATGGGTTTTNTCGACAATATTTCCATCAATCTTTCCATAAATCTTTCGCAATCTTTCCATCAATCCATATTCAATCCATGGGTTTTTCATCTGCCTCAATACATACATCTTTAAAAAAAATATTCACCAACTGTCTCTAAATTGGTACATTATGTCAGATTAATGTTTTTATACTGTTCATTATTCATGTATTTTTTATACTAAAGTCGTTATTATCATACTATATGCAGATCTTTCTGTTAATAGTCGAGTGCTCACAGCACCACTTCAAACTTGTGAGGGAAAAAAGTATACGACAAACAAAAATCGAGAAAAAAAACAATTATTTTATAATACTAATTTATTACTATTTTGTAATTACAATTTCATAAGAGGACAGTTCATCATATAATGTAATACAACCACTCCCTTTCAGTTCTCTAATTATTGAAGATATTAAAACAATTGGTTAATGATCCCCGCGTATTTGCAGGTCAATCAAATATCTGAGTCTATCAACAAGTTCATTGGGGTCTTCGGGAAATATGTAACGAGCATTCTTGGCTCATTTTGCTATCTTCAAGTCGCTTTTTGCAGCAAATGTGGTGGAGGGGTGTGTCAGTTCATCGAGAAAATCGTCATCGTCTTCATCAACACTGTCGTCATAGTAATTATCATCAATGCTATGTTCATGATCATCTTTATCTCCTGTTTCATCCTCAATATCAAGTTTACTTTTCTTTGTAGGAGTCACATGGTCATTATCAGTATTTTAAACAACTACCGTTTATTTTGAAGATCATCGATTTTACGGGAAAGTCTTGCAAGTTTACATTCCACACAAACCGACTCTAATGCACTCATTCCGTCTTTAGCACTAACTGTCTCGTCACAATCGTCTGTGGAATCAGTACCCCCCGATGTAGCAGGGGGTATGGACGGCATCACTTGCTGGCTCTCAAAAGACGAATCGTTACAGTTTTTGATGTGGCTCTTCAATGCTAACCTTGCATAAATTGTGTGTGGCCAGTGTCGTAATTCTTCCTCATGCGAAAAGGACTCTTCGTACATGCGATTATTTCATGTCGAAGAGCTTTTTGAACGAAGGTAAAAATTTGATCGCATAATCGACAGAGTCGGCAATCAGGCAGCGATGATGCAGGTCGTGGCTACATGTCAACGAGGTCAAAGGCAAACCTTCGTATTCACAAATAATATTTACTGTATAGCGAGAGAATGCTTCCAAATCTATGTAAACATCTCGACGCCTGAACATCAACTAAGGTATCAGCGTGCGTCAGCGCTCTGTATATACATTCTCCCATAACTCGGAAAAATGGCCAGTTGTTTTCCGAAGACCAAGAAAAATTAAAATTTTTTTTCGATTTCAGGCTTTTACCTCAGGGCCCTAAGTCATTCAGCACATTTGTAAATTGTTTTAAACTTTGTATCAGTTGCGCATGAATACAAAACAGTGAGAAATTAATGTACGAACATCGCTAAAAAAAAGGCTTTAAAAATTCAGGTCGTTAATCGAATTGCAAACCTCTTATCTTACTCTGATCCCCATATCCGATAGCTAAAAACATATTTTCGCCTTTATTATGAGTACCTAAAACAGTCTCTGAATTTTTTTCTAAGTCCGAAAGTTATTTAATAATTCTTTTTTTTAGTTTTAGGTCTCAAACTCAGGTTCTTTCACCGTACCTCAACTTTGGAGATGGCTTAAATACTATATCAGGTGCGCATGATTACTTAACAGTAAGAAATTAATGTACGAATATCGCTAAAAGGTTTCAAAAGTTCGGCTCATTTATCGATTTGCAATGCTATTATCTAACTATGATTTCTATATCCGATGGCTAAAACTTCCGTTTCGCCTTTAATTGTGAAAGATTGATGAAAATATTGAGAAAGACTTATTGAAAGATTGCGAAGAACTGGTGGAAATATTGTGAAAGATTGATGGAAAGTTTGAGAAAGAGTTATGGAAAGATTGAAATATTTATGAAAATATTGCGAAAAATTGATGAAAAGATTGATGACGTTTGGTGAGGATTTGTTGCCGATTGGCGAAGATTGTGAAAGATTAATGGGAAGATTGGAAGAGTAATGGATTGTTCCAAATATCGATGGAATGATTGGACGATTGAAGGATATACGGTCAAGAAGAGCACGATAGTGAAGACTGTTTATCACCCTCGTACATTCCTGGCAGTATTGGCATTTCAACTAACGCTAATTATGCCTATAAAAGTGTTGATATATGCTGATACATACCATGATTATAACATTCTCGTGCATTTGGTCGCTATTAGTATGACGGGCTTGGTTAAGTCATATATACAAACATTAAGAAAAATTTGTGTAGCACATTGATACCAACAAAACAGTCGAGGCAGTGAATAATTTGCAGATTCTGGCATCGTGTATTAATCAGTCTTTAAGAAAGGGGACTGGAAATTTAGTAATTGAGTGAGAGATTTTGCGTTCTCCCAAATGGCCTATTTACAATTTCGGCACAATATAAAAAATATAAATTATTTATAATTAAAATTACTTTTTTAAAATCGGATAATAAATACAGATTTACCATTTGACATACCCTATTCCTATAAAACCAATATGGCTCCACTGCTCTACTCTCGAGAAGCGAGCCTCCGAAATCCTTCCGATGTATCAAAAAGTGCCTTTCTGCTGCTCGTTTTTGCAACTGGGGTGATCGATGCTTTTTTAAGGGAAAAAACTGAAAATCTGGAAGGAAAAAGGGATATTTTAGTGAAAAAGAACACTGTGATGGAAAACTGGTCGATTTTGAGGGAAAAAAAGGTACATTTTGAGGGAAAAATGGCCGCCGGGAACCGGAATGACAGAGCATGAACAGCTCCGATCCCCCGTCTCCTTTTGCACGCCTTCCCAAAATTATTCTACTCCCACTATTAATGCGGCCGCTTGGTTGAAGGAATTTTGCATCTCTAAAAGCGTGGGAACTCTAGGGGCTACCGAGACATGTGCATAAACTCTCTCATCACCTCTACACGCAAAGCACTGATCTGGCGTGCAGTTTTGCCGTCGATAACGCGCTTCTATGAGACTTTCAGCGGAGACCCTACGATTTTATGACGTAATAATAAACACAAAAGTTTGATGCACGTCCGTATTNCTATGAGACTTTCAGCGGAGACCCTACGATTTTATGACGTAATAATAAACACAAAAGTTTGATGCACGTCCGTATTCCTTTTTTATTACTTTGTTCCTAAAATGACCGTGAAAATACCCGTTTGAGTGATTTTCACTATCACAAAATCATGCTTTAGAGAGAAACGGAAGAACTGAAAAACATATAAAGACCCGNCTATGAGACTTTCAGCGGAGACCCTACGATTTTATGACGTAATAATAAACACAAAAGTTTGATGCACGTCCGTATTTCTTTTTTATTACTTTGTTCCTAAAATGACCGTGAAAATACCTNTCCTTTTTTATTACTTTGTTCCTAAAATGACCGTGAAAATACCCGTTTGAGTGATTTTCACTATCACAAAATCATGCTTTAGAGAGAAACGGAAGAACTGAAAAACATATAAAGACCCGTAACGTTTCTTAAATGCTATTCTTAAGCAGACCTCACTCAGACACGTTGGATGGTTTTTTAATAAAACTATTTCTGCTGGAGCTCTGCACACCGTTCGGCGGCCTACCCAGGCGGCCACCTAAAGGCGCGGTCACCTATGTGCCCACATTCACAAGAGTTTGCATGCTTTTACACGTCGCCAGGAACCCTATTTCACATTGCAGCATATTTGATATACTGTTTTTTTTTCTATGAAACTTTTAAACTCGTCCCAAATTGGTTTACCTACAAAAATAAAGCATATACCCCAGACGAGGATGGAATGGTACTTTAAAGATATCACATATGCTGTCCTCCGGCATAGGTAAAACCCGCCTCTTCAGACAGCTGTATCTCAAAACATAGGTACTATCCGTACACGAGTACTAGGATAGGAGTCCGTATTGAACCTTGTTGCACACTTTCATACTATAAATGTATAGGTTTACCGCTTAAAGTCCCAAAGGTGCTCGCAGCGGCGACGTGTCCCTTGATGCTTGTGTCGGTGCAGACCTTATCGCTCCCGCGCTCCTGGGTTTCAAACGCGGGAACGGCACAAAGTAGGCAACCGCTTCAAGCACCGGCCAAACTCCTCTACATATTTATTGACATATATCTACATATATTTATTACTTGCGCCGTGCAGCGTTTGCCGATACGGGGCAGTTTCCTCTTTGATGTTACCCACGGCTTGTTTGCAGTTTCCTCCGCGACCATCTCGACCCAGCAGATATGCTGGCGTGGCCTTCGCTTTGGCGTGTGCACGTGGTAGAAATGCTGGAATTAAAAAAAACACGATGCCCAGTACCGCATTGGTGGCACGATAGCTCGTGGGTATAGTGAAGCGCTCGCAGAACTGTGTTACACGCTGTAATTAATTAATTACTTGCTCCTTGCCACGCCCAACCGGCGTTTGAATCTGTGGAATTTGTGTTTGGAAGACCGAATGTTTCATGTATTCCGAAGTTTACAAAATGAAAAGTTCAAGGAAAATTCGACAACGACTAGGTAAAATTTTGTGAATGTGGGTGAAATGTTTGTTGTGCGTGTGTTCTTTTAGGGTGTTGATTTGGAAAAATGGGGTGGTATTAACGAAAAACAGAAAAAGATACGAGAATTCGGCCGAATATTGTATACTGATGTGTGTAAGCCTATATATGAATACATATTTTATTTCATTAAAGTAGATAATTTATGGCCCACAGGCATCAATTTTAAGATAAACGCCGTTGGACTAACTGTTTTCGAAATATTTTACGAAAAACCAAAATAAAAACGTTTATGAAATGTCGTGAAAATGAGTGCCAGAATTTCGGAGATATGGACCTATAACGTATTTTAAGTGTTTGTATCAAATGGTATGTCACACGCCTTATATCTGAACTCCCTCCCTACTTGTCCAGCTATCTCCTATTACGAGTGGGATGATGGGCGCGAAGGGGAACGGAAGAAAGGTAGATGGAAGTTTTTATATTTTTATTCGTTTCCTATATCACTGCACTTTGTTATCGTTTCCTATATCACTGCACTTTGTTAGTCGTATAATGGTATGATATCTATCCTTGTATTTTCGGTTTATGTATATTCTTTCATTAATTTTTATGTGTGCTTTTTGAGGTTTTGTTTAGTTTCCTCACTTTAAATGGCTGTTTTGTCTGTTAAAGTTGTCACACTTGTCTTGTCCATTTATTATGTAGCAACATTTCACGGCAGAAGTTCATATATTCTGGACTGGCATGTTGTGATATTGTATATAATTGTATTAAATGTTTTTTGGCTATTGTCTGTATCCTTTTCTTGTTTATAAATCATTGTAAACGAAAATCAATCAAAAGATGGAAAGTTAAAGGATGGGGCATTGTTAAGCTTTTATTTGAAGTTGCCAACCCAATATCAACAAATTTTTCCGCAACTGACAAAGGGGTTGCCGTCGCAAAATACTTCACTTTTCGTTAATGGATATACAACCTACAGCGAGATCCCTAATGATTTATCACGGGAATATAAAAATAATAAATAAAACACGAACACTGTAATAACTGGAAAAGAGTTGAATGAAACAAAGGCACATTTTATGAGCATAATTCAGTTCATATGTCACTTTTTCATTAAGTCCTAGGTGTCTTTGGTCACTATGGCGTCACACCAGTTTGGTGCAAAGGCCGAACCAAGAATTGTTTTAGCTCAACCCCGTGACGAGACTCAATTTATAACCAGTGAATCGTTTTGAAAGATATTTCCAGTTCATTATAATCAGGTTTGGTTGTCTGCTGCAATTCTCTGCATAACTTCGAGACACAGAACAACCTTCAATTTTCTGTTTTGGCGGCTTTTTGTCAATGCTTTCTGTTGTCATCAGTTAACATAAGACTGCCAAGTAATCAGATTACACAGCTACAATTGAGTATACAGAAGATGGCATGACGTCTGAGTGTGGAGATGCGGTACTACCTGCTTCTTGCCCCGCGAAAATTTAGACTGGCCACCTTCGTAAAATTATTAAGTTGTTGTATAAATAAATGTAGTAATGTATTTTTTTTACGTTTCTGCTTCTAAAGGAAGGACCGCAGTGGTTTTGTGGTCTGACCAAGTTTATCCCGCCACGGCGAACCGGTTTCGAATACCGGCGAGGTCAAACCCAGATTTTGGCATGTGGGAAATGTGGTGGACGTTGACTTTGCAAGTGGGTTTTCTCTGGGTTCTCCCTTTTACGTCATCACTACATTCCGTCGCTGCGCCATCTCTTCCCCGCTTTACGCTCTTAAAACCCCAGATGATGCTAAGCGCTGCCAACTGTTTCACTGTGCTTTAAAATGCTAGCGACTGTACCGTAGTCTATGACTGAAGCATTCAGCACACCCCGGCTCTGCCGTGGCTGCTGGTTCCGGCTGCGTGTATATTTATGGGTAAGCAGCATACCATCAGCAATACTTCACGTGCATCCGCGCGAATACACCCCGTTCATCGGTTTACGTACGAAACGCGGCGCTCTGCCTATTCTTGCCCACCAACGGCTTATACATTGAATTAAAATAAATTAACTCCCTAACTTATACATTAATTTTTCGTTCTAGGTGTTGCAAAAAAGGAGATTTTTTTTGTCTGAGAAATACTTACGAAGTCCTTATAATAATTAGCCGACCTCCCGTGGTGTAGTCGGTTGGTGCGCCACCATCGGTCTGGGGATGGAAGGTTCTGGCTTCGAATCCTAGGTAATAAATGGATGTTTGTTTAAGTTGGGTCTTACTTTAGTTTGTAAGCCGTCCCCTGAAAAGTCTTCCGGCATAACACTGGGGGACGTTAATAAGCCGTTTCCAATACAATTCCTTATAATAATTTACTCTCTGGAAACCTATAGAGTACATTTCTATTTGTCTGTGGCACAAGTAGTCACCAATAATAACATGTTGGTGTGTTAGTAGCAGATATCAACATTGACCAGGAAAAAAGACGCTGTCTGTATTGGTACTAACTTCTGACCTTGTAAAGCACTAACCATGATTTTACCTGTTCTGCAGGGGCCGTGGTGGTGTGGTGGTCAGACTACTCGCCTCCCACTTAGGCGAACCGGGTTCGATTTCCCAGCGGGGTCGCCACTGAATTTTCGTATGTGGGAATCATGCAGGACAACGCCGCTGGTCGACGAATTTTCTCGGGGATCTCCTGTTTACCCCGCCTTTGCATTCCGGCGATGCTCCACACTCACCTCGTTTCACCCTCATCGCCTTTCAAGACCTCGTTGTTAAAGAGCCGCTCAAATCTCTCCACTCCTGTTCTGCAACACGCCATACGTGAACGAGTATATTCATGATAATAAGTTAAGGTGCTAAATAAAAATAATACCGTATATGCCCATCTCATGCGTGGTACTCAAGCTCGCGGCGCGGTGTTTCGTTTGCGAAGCTGTCATTTTATCCCGCGAACCTGAGAGGCCCACTTTATTTATTTATTTTCCTTTATTTGC
>NQII01002236.1:310507-342980 GCA_002778355.1 Clitarchus hookeri | reverse complement strand
GGTAATAAAAGCTCGTCGCGTCCCACTGTGTAAATATTCACGCTGCCTCCAGCGCTCCCCGCGGCAGGGGCTTTGACTAATGTGAAGGGCGCCACGCTAGCAAGCAGCGGATTGATTGTGCTAGCGAAGGTCGCCTATCGATCGGTGGCTGGCGTCCGCTCGGAGGACGTCTAGACGCAAAGCACCAAAGAAAAAATAACTAAAATGTAACCATAGATAAAAGACCGAATTATAGCCAATTCAAGCCTACGTCCAAATTTTCTGAAGCACAGCGAAAGTTCTACTTCCAGGATATTCCTCCCGCCTCATGCAAAGAAAGCTTAACCAAGTCTAGAACACCAAAAGGACAACGTTCCGCAGTCGTGCACACTGAATATCAAGATATTTTGCATAAGAACTATTTCGTAATAGGAATTACTAACACGCCTATTTTCTCGCTGTTTTTATTAATGAATTTAATTACAAAATAAATATTATTATTTATTTTTTAAATATAAATAATATTTCAATTTAACCACAAACTAAGTACTTGTATTTTTATGGTACCAGAAGTATAAAACGCTTGTGATGCACGATATATTTAGGAAACGACCAAACGCATCGTACACAGGATAATTTTTCAAAGGTTTTATTTAAAAAGTGTGAAGAAATCGCGAATAGACCATAGACAGATTTCTGTCTTCTGCGCAAGTCCCCATATTCACTTGCTTATCGCCAGTACAACGGTTAAAAGTCAACAACAACTAACGTGTGTGCTTGTACATTAATTTTCAACAGACTCGCCCTTCAATCGAATACTTTTTTAAAGCCCATTCATTTGGAAAAAAGTACATAAATATATTTTATTTTAGCCTTAGAAGTTAATTTCCGAGTGCAGTAGAATGTACATACTGTGTTCATTACCTACATGGCAATATTTATTTTAAAAGGTGGTTAAACGATAAAAAATGGCAGGAAGGAAATAGTAACCAGGGCTTCAAAAGTGCTCACTTTACCGTGAACAACCTATACAAGAAAATCTTAAAAGGGCAATTTTTCAATATTTATCACTGTAAAACTCTACCACTGTTTAAACTGCTTTTTTTGCCTGTGATCTGCAACAAAATAGCGCACCAAACCAGAAATAACAACAAAAGACAAGCCTCCTCTTAATTAAACCATGGTGGTAACGTTCATACCTTACCAAGACAAAAACATTTAAGTTTTACTTTAAAAAATTAGTCCTCACACACACACAGCTGTAACGGTGACATCACCAGGACGCTTTGATGTTTTTGTTCATAATACTCAACCAGGGTATCAAAAATCTTACTATAAATGGCTTCAGAGCGCTCTAAGATATTTTAGATTAGAAATAAAATAACTTATACAATTTTTTTATTTGTAGAGTCACTAGGAAAACTACTCCAGTCTATTAAAAGAAATGGCGTGATGTATAAGAAATTCCAAGGCGAAACTATCAAATTTGTCTGCTCTGCGGGAGTAATCAAGAATCTCAAAGCTTCAAAATAACTAGCGGAAGGCACGATTTTCAAGCGGTTCCTGTATTTTATGGCTGTTGCTGTCTCCTCAAACGCGCATAAAGATATGCTAACGATATGGCTAGGGTGTCCCCCCAACTTGCCCCTCAGCCACCGGTGAAAGTTATGTCCGGCGGGAAGACCGCTAAATTGGCAGTACTGCGTTCGTCCCGCCGGTGGGCGCCTCTGCGCTAGAGCCCGGCCGGAGTTCTAGGAAGTTGTTAAGTCCCTTCAGAGAGGGTGAACGAACCGAGGCGCCTCATACTGAACTTCCGTCGCGCTTCTGTGCTGTCCCTGACGAGAATTACGACCTTGGCGACCAGTTTCTATCACAAGGTTTTGATGCAGTCGTTTGCAGACCATTACGTCAAATTGTCGAACTCGGTGCGCAGCTAAGAAAACTCCTGGTCATATTAGAATGGTGTGATAAGAAGTTGCTTGTTGACAAATACCTACTCTCTACAACTGAGACCATATATCAAAAAGTAGGTATTCCAAAATACTTCACCGCCATACTTTATTTGAATTCAGCAATCCTTCAAATGGGACTTACATCCCGTTTCTCGTAAGACTTTGGCCTTTATAGCACCATGGGGCCATTATCAGTCGAAGTATTTGCCAACGGTGGTCAATTGTAGCCTTGTGGGCCCCATTTTCCCGTATATAGATTATGCTTGTGTGTGCGCAGCAGTGAGGAAGAGACAATTCGCACAGTAGGACGGCTTGTGGATCCATCACAGTTATCGCTGACTATTTCAATCACGCGTGGCTCATCAAACTTTCCAGCTTTGTCAGAATGGCGTGTCTGTATGCACACATTCAACACAATTCAGAAACCAATCGTGCTCTTTGGAGAGGATTATGTGAAATAAATCAAATGGATTTTTTTTCCCAAGTGATGACTGTGACCAGTATTTTTAATAAGCGTCATGTTTGTCTCCTCACACCTATCACATTATAGTGCTTATAATCCAGGTCCTGAATTGCGAATCTTCCCACATCTAGATTAAATATCTGAGCTCCATGCAGGATTATAATACAAGTAGAACTGCTCGCGACATGAACGGTCCCCTGAAGTAGGCCTACAGCTGTTTCATCTTATGCACGTGGTTATTGATTACCCAGTCTTTGCACCATTCTACTTCCTGATTAAACCATCTTTCATAACTAATTTTGTAAATAAATATAGATACACATATTACTGTCCTTTGTTAAAAAATTACAAACGCAAATAATAAAAAAAAACTAACACTGTAATGCCTAAAATCCTACGTACACTGCACTTCACTTCTCAAAAATTGAATTTTCTTTGTCACACTTCTTGAAATGACATCAGATAGCACTGTCTTCGCCTCTTTCCTGTACCTATTTTACTAGCATCAAATACTCTTTCGCCACTGTGCATAGCGCATATAACACGCGTAAAGTCTTGCGGCGTATAAATATGGGACCGAGCAGTAACTATCCTTGAAGATAAAACTATGCCCTCGTCGTGAAAACTCCTGTTTCAAAACTTTTCTCTTCCGAAAAAATACATTTTGCATAAAAATCGGGAAACTGACCCTTATATACGTGTGTAAACTTTTCTTAATTGCTCTTGGTAGCTATACCTAACAGCATCATTTCCAGTAGTTATAACGAAAATTATCCACTAGAGGATAGAGTCAGTACTATAGTCTACTACTATAGGTTATTCGAAGTTGAGTGAGCATTTTTGAAAAGCCTTTCGAAGTTATACTTTTCTCATATTTTGTATTCTTCCGCCACGGGTACATTTAAATTCAATTTGTGCTCTAATGTGTACAAAGAAAAAAACTTCGATTTCTATAAATTCAAACATAACACTCGCTGTACATCAAGATTNTGTGCTCTAATGTGTACAAAGAAAAAAACTTCGATTTCTATAAATTCAAACATAACACTCGCTGTACATCAAGATTCAGAACGGTTTTACTTGGGGGGGAGGGGGGTCCCGGTGGCGTAGCAGTCAGTCCAATTGCCTCCCACCAAGATGAACCTAGCTCGATTCCTGGCGGGGTCACCCGAATTCCCACATGCAGGAAATGTGGCGGACGTTAATGTTGATAGGTGGGTTTTCTCAGGGCGTTCCAGTTTCCTCCACCCTTGCATACCAAATATGCTCTATATTAACCTCATTCCGCCCACATCGGCGCTCAAGACGTCGTTGATAAGCGCCGATCGAAACCCCTTAACGCAGCTATACTATTTCGCTTCCAACTTAACTGCGATCCCTTATACTAGTGTGTACGGTAGCATATATCCAGTTAACTGAANCTATACTATTTCGCTTCCAACTTAACTGCGATCCCTTATACTAGTGTGTACGGTAGCATATATCCAGTTAACTGAATGTTTTTTTTCAGTATTTTATTACAAAAGTGCTTGCTTTACCATGAGAGGAGCCATTGGCGTATATTTTATCCTATTAGAGAAAGTTGCGAGTAAATATTCCCCTTCCATCCATACAAGAGTCCTTTAAGAATTATTCATGTTTCTGACCGGCATTTCTCCCGGCAGCTCTATTGCTCTAACNCTATACTATTTCGCTTCCAACTTAACTGCGATCCCTTATACTAGTGTGTACGGTAGCATATATCCAGTTAACTGAAGTTTTTTTTCAGTATTTTATTACAAAAGTGCTTGCTTTACCATGAGAGGAGTCATTGGCGTATATTTTATCCTATTAGAGAAAGTTGCGAGTAAATATTCCCCTTTCATCCATACAAGAGTCCTTTAAGAATTATTCATGTTTCTGACCGGCATTTCTCCCGGCAGCTCTATTGCTCTAACAGTGCAGTCGTTTGTGCGGAGGAATAGTTTCCTTCCCTCACAGCTCGATTTCTACCTATTATGCACCCCCTTCTTTTTTTTCCCCTCTCCTGCCTTTGGTTGTTTGCCCACTTGCAGGCTGCTCTCTGGGGATATTCCTGACGGACTGTTCCATCTCCATTAGCAACTCCTCCCAGAATGGAAAGGAAGTGGGAGAGGTGTATGAGGGGTAGACGTGAGTGGCTGGAGAAGGGCACGGTTAGGGGGAAATGGACTCGCTCAGCAGCATCTCCGCCGAAAAAGGGTCGCGGGCGTCGGAAAGAAAGAGTTCTGCGGGGAGTTGGAGAAAGCAGGTAGCTCTTGTCCAAATTGCTCGACGTGTCTCGTGATTAACGCTGGTTGAAAATATGCCAGCACGAGAGAAAAATAGAGAGAAAGGAAGAAGCATTATAGCTGTGCATTCACGAAAAATTCAGAATTTGTGAATCGGACTGTTGGAAAAGTTGCGAACTCTTTGTGCCACTGCCTGTTGGTTTTCGGGGTGACTTAACACGTCCACCGAGTCTGCAGGTACGTGATTCTGAGGCCACTATGATCTTGTATGTCCCTACATCTTCAGCCTTACTACACATTGCTGTACGACGAAAACTGTAACGTTCAGGAGGAGAGCTCCCCGTGTTCTTGTTTCTCCAAAACCAGTTTGTCAGATTTAGTATTTAAAAACAGGCCTGTTACGAAACAGGACATGTATTAAAACGTTATTGAAATAAATTTTCTTTATTCGCTATTACTGTTGCCACGTGTAACTGTGAACGAAAGTTATTCTCATTTTTTTATTTTCTATTTTGTGAGCGAATATGGATATAAAGTAATATAGTACAAACTTCATAAAAGCTGTTAACTAGTCCTGTGTGCCATAACGAGCTTTGATTATGGACGTAAATTCTTTAAGGTTAGATACGAAGGATGCAAATAAACCCCAGGCTATAAAATTCGTTTGAACTATATATTTCGTCAAAAACAATGAAAAAGTTGTTTTACGGTAACTATTGTACAATACCTCCTTATAAACGGGCTTGTTTAATAATAATATCGATGACATTAATTTTAACACGTTATAGAACAATTTTTATATTGTTGGTAGTCGAATTTTTAAAATAGTTCCAGTATTACTCAAATAAAAATACCCACATGTTCATTCTCTTCTGACATCTTCTGTTAGTATGTGGCTCTCTTTTCATTGTTTGTTCTTGAGTAGTGAGCAACAAAGTTTGCAATACAGTACCAACATCAGTTGGCTTCACCATACTGACCAGGTGATACTTATCCGTTTCCTGAAATAACCATGNTGCAATACAGTACCAACATCAGTTGGCTTCACCATACTGACCAGGTGATACTTATCCGTTTCCTGAAATAACCATGAATCTAGGCATTTGTCAAGTCCATGTAATCAGTTGTTTTGCAGGCTGGACTTAGACCCGTACGCATTTGAGCAGATGTATTTGTATTTANTGCAATACAGTACCAACATCAGTTGGCTTCACCATACTGACCAGGTGATACTTATCCGTTTCCTGAAATAACCATGGATATAGGCATTTTTCAAGTCCATGTAATCAGTTGTTTTGCAGGCTGGACTTAGACCCGTACGCATTTGAGCAGATGTATTTGTATTTACTGCCTACAGCCTCTGTTTGAACCCATATTTTCGGGATGACGTGGTTACGATTAATTCTGCAAGAACCATACTACTTATTTGTTACTGCTCGTGTCTCCGGGGTGAAATAGTGCTCCAACGAATTTAATAAATCATTCTTAACACGTTCAGTTCCAAATTAATTTTCGAGCTTAAGTGATGCACTCGTTAATTTTTTTATGTGCACTGTACCTGTGTCGAGCCTGCTTCACGCAACCAGTGAACAACGTGCTGCGTGTTCTTTGACGTTAGCATTAACCATTCACAAATGAGATTATGCCTGTAATTAAGGCACAGTTAATGTGATTACTAATTAGATTGGTTAATAATTATTAACCACTTTTATTGTTTTTTCTCGTAGTATAGGCAGAATTGTTGAACAGTTACTCGGGGAGCGGGGAGGGGGACTGAAAAGGCTGTAATGCATCTCGAAAATGTAAATTTTTAACATGGGGGTGAAAGAAATTATTTTACACCGTAACATTTTCACTTACATCTTCTTGACAGGCTGGAACTGGAATATTTTATTTTCTTTGTTACTTTCGCGCTTGCGTCGATTTAAATATTACAGCATAAGCGGCGCTCTCAGTAAAAATAATGATAATAATAATATACGCCTAAACTACAGGAAACTGACAACGGGCAACTTCTTCGTTGTAATGCAGTTTAGAATACAAGTTAAATTTTAACTTGCTGGTGGCCTAAATATTTTTACAACCTATTGGCATGAATAGTATAAAACAGTACATATTTCCATACCTAAAATTTTGTTTCATAACCGTCAAAAATTTAGAATACTTTACTACGAGTGAATTACAACAGAATAAAGAATTTAAAATAAAAATTTTACACTGTACTTTTTAACTTACAAATTTGCGAAACGTCCCAAATAATTATCAGTACGACACGAGGTCACAGGCCAATACCCGCGAGACTTACATTACTTGACTTGCGAGAAACTAGATAGACTTCGTAACCAAGTCAGCAGGAAATCCTAGACGGAATTGCGTAGCCACTCTAAATGCAGGGCCCCGTTTCCACAGTATACGCTCACTTCAAGGGGATAGCTACACCNGCGGAATTGCGTAGCCACTCTAAATGCAGGGCCCCGTTTCCACAGTATACGCTCACTTCAAGGGGATAGCTACACCACAACGCTATCGACCTCTCGATTATTAAGTGTCTCTCTCCCGGAGCTCCAGCGAGAAAACAACGTAGGCTATGCGCAGCTGAATAGTCGATACCCGCTCCTCCTGAANTCTCTCTCCCGGAGCTCCAGCGAGAAAACAACGTAGGCTATGCGCAGCTGAATAGTCGATACCCGCTCCTCCTGAAAGACCAGCCACCGCCAGACTCTGCATGGATTCCTTCCTGGCAGAACCCCAGAGCTAGCAATCTGCGCCGATAGACGTTCTGTACCACCCACGATCTCGAAGCATACTCGAGACCAGCATCCGTGGACATTGCCCCACCTCTCTATTACATTCCGCCCATTACAAACCCGTGATACGTTACAATGCTAGATATATTCGTAAAGTAGAATAAATGTCAAAAGAAAAGTCAAACTAAGGAAGTAAACAGACACAAGTTTCTGTTCAACGAAATAATGGCATTCGCTATATATCCTGCGTCTCTTACATTTAGAGGACGCACCGCTTGCAGCAAAAAAGGAACTGGGAGACTTGACATCTTAACAAAAGAAAACCTATACATTAAAATAATAAACTACGGTACTACTTTTTGGCCATATTTTACAACTAAAAATATTGTCGTGGTGATTTTTTGGAGATAAAAATTTTATTTTAGGGTTTTTTTTATTAGGATGCACAACTTAAGTTGGACTTGGCAGGTGCAGCCTTAATTTAAGGTAACTCTTTTGTCATGTTCTGTTGACACGGGAAGAGACTAAATACACTCTTTACTTCAGCATCTGACCGCGATCTTTAGAAACGATCTGCTTTTCTTCTTGTGAATGCCTCAGCACTGCTCTTCAAGCTAATTGCCGCGAGCAGGATCTTCGCCGCGGGTAGGTCGTGTTGTCATAGACGGCCTGTGGTAACCTGCTGAGTGACGCACTTGAACACGTGCGCCGCGCACGTCTCATCGAAGCGTGATGGTGCGCGAGTTCTCTCTCTCACTCCCGCGCGCCCTTTTCCATATTTTTTTCAACTTTTCTGCGAACGATCAGCAGTAGGATCGGAAAAACATCTTGAAATCTCTTTCTATTCCCGTGACAGGTGTGCGAGAGATTATAAATAACTTAACTTCGGGTGATCTTCCACTCTTTTTCTCTCTTTTTTTGTCGTCGCGCTTCTACTGAGAAGATGGCGGCGAGAGGACGAGTTTGGTCCAGACAGATGGCGAAAAGATATATATAACCTTGTGGATAAGTAACTTGTATTTTTCTAGTATGTAGGTAGAGTTAATTGGTAGATGTTTTGGGGCCAGCACAACCAGTAGTTATAATTAATATTCTTTTAGAAATGTGTCCCTCGTGTCGTGTCGTTTGGGTACCGCAACTAACTAAATAATTATGTTCCACTCCGGGTTTTGAACTGTAGGCTAGTCTAAAGGAATCCCTTGGCAATGGATTCAGTATTATTGTTTAAACTTTTTAGGAACGGTACCGCGAGGTAGCTTGTCGATTAATACTGTTTTGAGATTATTAGTGTTGAATCCTCGGATGTGACTATCTTCCCTCTTTTCATTACCATGGTATTCCATTCTGTAATTTAAAGTTACTATGTAAATAAGAGACGTTTTCAGAATTGTAAACAAACAGGATCGTTATTGTTAACCATTCTTTGTTTTTTATCAAACTGAACAATAAACCAAACATTTAATATTTTCTTTCTACAGATAGTTAGATACTCCCCTCGCCTCTTCCTTTGCGTATTTATTATGGTTATTTGTATTATTTTGAAAACTTAACGAGTGCTGTTGACCTCCATACTCATTTGGTCCCATTTGTCCGCCTTTCACGTACCAATATATACACGGCAAGCTTTTTTTTTTTTTTAATTTCGGAAAAGNTTATTGTTTTTTCTCGTAGTATAGGCAGAATTGTTGAACAGTTACTCGGGGAGCGGGGAGGGGGACTGAAAAGGCTCTAATGCATCTCGAAAATGTAAATTTTTAACATGGGGGTGACAGAAATTATTTTACACCGTAACATTTTCACTTACATCTTGTTGACAGGCTGGAATTGGAATATTTTATTTTCTTTGTTACTTTCGCGTTTGCGTCGATTTAAATATTACAGCATAAGCGGCGCTCTCAGTAAAAATAATGATAATAATAATAGACGCCTAAACTATAGGAAACTGACAACGGGCAACTTCTTCGCTGTAATGCATTTTAGAATACAAGTTAAATTTTAACTTGCTGGTGGCCTAAATATTTTTACAACCTATTGGCATGAATAGTATAAAACAGTACATATTTCCATACCTAAAATTTTGTTTCATAACCGTCAAAAATTTAGAATACTTCACTACGAGTGAATTACAACAGAATAAAGAATTTAAAATAAAAATTTTACACTGTACTTTTTAACTTACAAATTTGCGAAACGTCCCAAATAATTATCAGTACGACACGAGGTCACAGGCCAATACCCGCGAGACTTACATTGCTTGACTTGCGAGAAACTAGATAGACTTCGTAACCAAGTCAGCAGGAAATCCTAGGCGGAATTGCGTAGCCACTCTAAATGCAGGGCCCCGTTTCCACAGTATACGCTCACTTCAAGGGGATAGCTACACCACAACGCTATCGACCTCTCGATTATTAAGTGTCTCTCTCCCGGAGCTCCAGCGAGAAAACAACGTAGGCTATGCGCAGCTGAATAGTCGATACCCGCTCCTCCTGAATGACCAGCCACCGCCAGACTCTGCATGGATTCCTTCCTGGCAGATTCCCAGAGCTAGCAATCTGCGCCGATAGACGTTCTGTACCACCCACGATCTCGAAGCATACTCGAGACCAGCATCCGTGGACATTGCCCCACCTCTCTATTACATTCCGCCCATTACAAACCCGTGATACGTTACAATGCTAGATATATTCGTAAAGTAGAATAAATGTTAAAAGAAAAGTCGAACTAGGGAAGTAAACAGACACAAGTTTCTGTTCAACGAAATAATGGCATCCGCTATATATCCTGCGTCTCTTACATTTAGAGGACGCACCGCTTGCAGCAAAAAAGGAACCGGGAGACTTGACTTCTTAACAAAAGAAAACCTATACATTAAAATAATAAACTACGGTACTACTTTTTGGCCATATTTTACAACTAAAATAAAATACTGTCGTGGTAATTTTTTGGAGATAAAAAATTTATTTTAGGGGTTTTTTTTTAATAGGATGCACAACTTAAGTTGGACTTGGCAGGTGCAGCCTTAATTTAAGGTAACTCTTTTGTCATGTTATTTTGACACGGGAAGAGACTAAATACACTCTTTACTTCAGCATCTGACCGCGATATTTAGAAACGATCTGCTTTTCTTCTTGTGAATGCCTCAGCACTGCTCTTCAAGCTAATTGCCGCGAGCAGGATCTTCGCCGCGGGTAGGTCGTGTTGTCATAGACGGCCTGTGGTAACCTGCTGAGTGACGCACTTGAGTCGCCGCGGGTAGGACGTGTGCTGAGTGACGCACTTGAACACGTGCGCCGCGCACGTCTCATCGAAGCGTGATGGTGCGCGAGTTCTCTCTCTCACTCCCGCGCGTCCTTTTCCATATTTGTTTCGACTTTTCTGCGAACGATCAGCAGTAGGGTCGGAAAAACATCTTGAAATCTCTTTCTATTCCCGTGACAGGTGTGCGAGAGATTATAAATAACTTAACTTCGGGTGATCTTCCACTCTTTTTCTCTCTCTTTTTGTCGTCGCGCTTCTACTGAGAAGATGGCGGTGAGACGACGAGTTTGGTCCAGACAGATGGCGGAAAGATATATATCACCTTGTGGATAAGTAACTTGTATTTTTCTAGAATGTAGGTAGAGTTAATTGTTAGAAGTTTTGGGGTCAGCACAACCAGTAGTTATAATTAATGTTCTTTTAGAAATGTGTCACTCGTGTCGTGTCGTTTGGGTACCGCAACTAACTAAATAATTATGTTCCACTCCGGGTTTTGAACAGTAGGCTAGTCTAAAGGAATCCCTTGGCAATGGATTCAGTATTATTGTTTAAACTTTTTAGGAACGGTACCGCGAGGCAGCTTGTCGATTAATTCTGTTTTGAGATTATTAGTTTTGATTCATCGGACGTGACTATCTTCCCTCTTTCCATTATCATGGTATTCCATTCTGTAATTTAAAGTTACTATGTAAATAAGAGACGTTTTCAGAATTGTAAACAAACAGGATCGTTATTGTTAACCATTCTTTGTTTTGTATCAAACTGAGCAATAAACCAAACATTTAATATTTTCTTTCTATAGATAGTTAGCTACTCCCCTCACCTCTTCCTTTGCGTATTTATTATGGTTATTTATATTATTTTGAAAACTTAACGAGTGCTGTTGACCTCTACACTCATTTGGTCCCATTTGTCCGCCTTTCACGTATCAATATATACACGGCAAGCTTTTTCTTTTTTTTTTAATTTCGGAAAAGTTTGTGACCGGCGAAACGAAAACCATAGAGAACGATGATTTTCTCTGCGGAAGATCATGTTTTATTCCTTCCTCAGACATATTTGAGGAGTTCGTAAAAACACCGGGACCTAATTTCAAAAATAAATTTTAAAATTAATCCGACATGTAATTCGCAATCCACACCGGCATGAAGTTTGCATCAGAAGTTTACATCATCCGGTAGAATACGGTTTGGAAAGTTTTTTATCCTTCAAAGGCCTTTGTCCCTAGATCTTTCACCAAGCAGGGAGCGCCCAACCCAACCCCGATCCTCCCATAGAAGCAGAGCTTCGCCCTCGAAGATCAGTCACCCTTNCAACCCAACCCCGATCCTCCCATAGAAGCAGAGCTTCGCCCTCGAAGATCAGTCACCCTTAACGAGGGAGACCCCTCCCCCCAACCCTCAATTTTCACCCCTTCTTCACTCGTCTACTAATACTCACCCTCATCGATCCTCTGTCCCCCAGAGCAACCCCCTTGCCGCCAGCTCCCACGAGCCTTGAAACAAGGCGTGTCAGCAATCCATCAGCCCGGGGTACAAGATTCGCAGAGCTCGAGATCACACATCTTTCCCTCCCCTCCCCACACCCCTTCACGGACCCTCAACCTCGGCTCCTACCCCTAATCAGATGCGAGAGAGATTCCAACGGCATCCGACCCTCTCGTGTCTACACCCCGTCTTACTGGGAAGCGAGGAAGCGGAATGAAAAATTGGTAAAATTTGTGTACCCTAACGTGCAGCAGGGAAACGGTGAAGGAGGACGTGACATCCAAAATGAAAAAGACTCGCTTCTTGGGACGTCCGTAAATTATGCAGTCAGTGAAGCATGGCAAAGTTGAGCACTGTGGTGATAGTTATCTGGAACAATATTTTACGTGAAAGTTTTCGAGTTTCTAGTTGTACATCATATTAATTTTTATGCACAGACGAAAACGTAGTATTACCGAGTTTATTTAAATGTGTGTGAATCTGGCAGCTGGAAGGCGCTTCCTCTGTGTTTCTTAAGGCAGAAGTATCCTTTCCGTCTTGTATTTACGTATTTTTCTCCATAACTTACTTTTCGGAGTCTTAAAAACCACGCTAGTCAAGGCACAGCGAATTTCTTAACAGTTATTTCGAATTCTAACTTATTTTTCTTACATGATTAGTTTCACGTTTGTAACCGTAATCAGATATTACCTAATTATATAATAATGCCAATCTCACATGGGAAAATACAGGTATAATTGAAACCGTACAATTTAAACAATCGTTAAGTAGTCCTTTATGGCATGTCTAGCTTTGATATTTTATGCCAGGACATACATTTTCATCACGAAGATTCGTAAGAAAAATCGACGATGGTATGGATCCCCGTTAAGAATAGGTTCTTCACGTATCCGGAATATAGTCTTTTGCGCATGACCCCAAAATTGACTAACCCATCACCAACACAACTGCCAAAATAACATGTCTANCGGAATATAGTCTTTTGCGCATGACCCCAAAATTGACTAACCCATCACCAACACAACTGCCAAAATAACATGTCTAACAGTAATAAATGGTTTCTTCATGTTTAGATTTTCAACAGACCCACTCTGTTGCACGAATAACATATTTCGACCAACTTGAGTATTACCAGTAGAAGCTAGTTGCATCAAAATAAGGCCAGAGGAAGTGCGAAAAACTTTCAAAACACTTAATTACATAAAGTATTTTCTAACCTCAAATGATATCTATGTTTTGATAGTGCTATTGCGAAAAATCAGTCCAATGTTGGAGCACGGAAAGTGGTCACCGCACAGATGTAAAGCGCGCTCTACCCAATGTTCCCTCTTAGATCCTGACGTATGATAGCTGATCGTGAGCTCTCGGTCTGACTAGGTTATTCCCACCTTTTGAGCTGACTTTAGCATATTCACGGTTTCTTCACACTTTTTTAATAGAACCTTTGAAAAACACCCCATGTATGACATGCTCAGTTTTTTCCTAAATATGCGTTGAATACTTTCATTAACATAAAAGTACTTTATTTTTGGTTAAATGTTAAACATCTTTCATCTATACACTGTGAAACTTAATTTATAAATAATAAGAATTAAAATAGGGAGAAAATAGGCGTGTTGGTAATTGCTAGTAATAGGGGAGAGTCGGGTAACCTCGGCCGGCGGGTATCCCCGGCCAGTGTTAGTTTCAAACAATCCCGCGCACATAGGTATACAAATAACACGCCACAACGACGGCAGCGCCATTTAGCCGTATAATCGATTCAACCCGGATGCGACCGCCGAGCGAACAACACGTTACAATCGTTCATGTACCTGTGCCTATATTTTAATGTGCGCCGTTTACGTTTTGAACTCAGTTATTGTTTATAAAATGTAAGTACTTCACCATGATTTATTGATTATCCTTTAATATATCGATTCAAGTTTATAAGTTAGGTTAATAATTTAGGTTATCTTTATTGACATTGTTGAAATTAAATAATAACATAGAATGTGGCGGTCGGGTGCCACCGGACACGATATTGTCGTGTAACCCCGGACATTTGTGGATGGAGAAATGTTTAGTTATTGTAATGCAATGTTAAAGCAAGTGTGTAAAATGCTGTTGTATTTTGCAGAATCACTTCAAAATTGCCAAAAGTCAAGGGAAGAATTACACACACAGGTAATTGGGATGAAAATAAAATGAAACAGGCTATGCTATCTGTCCATGAAAAAACGACATCTGTGAGAGAAGCAGCTGAGAGATATAAGGTGCCTAGAGCAAATGAATTGCTCAAACAGTTGAGCCCTTTTCCTGGTGCTTCTAAGAAACGTCTTGCAGTGCGTTCCCGAAAAACACAAAAGAGTGAGATTCTGACATCTTCGCAGAGAAAAAGACTGCAACCAATAAAAACAAGGCGGCAGTTAATAAATTGACAACAAAGAAAAACATTCAACGTTTGGTTCAGAAACAAAGAGACCAGGATACAGAATGCATCAATTGCGGAGAAACGTTCCAAGAAGACTGGAGCCAGTGTCATAAATGCGAAGACTGGGCGCACGAAGCGTGTGTGGACATTGATCCTTCAGAGGAATACTACATTTGTGATGTATGTAAGGCCAAGAAACGGTTTGGTCATCGTTAAATTTATGTCCGGGGCTACCATCCAAAAATGTATCCACTAAAAATTGAAGCCTGATTTCAAGACTGGGTATAAGCTAAGATAATGAACATATCAGATTGTTACTTAATTATAATTGTGAGAGCTATGTTGTATTACCATTCTAGTATAAAAATAAAGATTTAATTCTGTTGATTTTCAAAATGTTATGAGTTTTATTTATGTGGCCGGGGCTACCCGCCTCTCCCCTAAATAATCACTATGTAAAATACCCATTACTACACTGAGTGCGCACGTATGCGGTGCGCTGTTCTTCTGATGTAATTTTACAAGCTCGGTTTGCTTGAGGCGGAGGAATTTCCTGGAAGTAGAACTTAAGCAGGGCTTCAGAAAAGTTGGAATTAACCGTGAAAGTACTAGAGTCGGCATCTTCCACTGTGAGGCCTCACTTGGGGAGGAAAGTGATAGAGCGATAGTGCACTGAGANAAAGTACTAGAGTCGGCATCTTCCACTGTGAGGCCTCACTTGGGGAGGAAAGTGATAGAGCGATAGTGCACTGAGAGAAAGGTTTGGTTGGGTCAAACCAAACGTGTTTTTGTATATGGCCAAACAAATATAGAGTTGCTCTAGCTAAATATTTTGTTCACTAAACCAAAATATGAAATCCCACAAAACTTATTTGGAACACCTGACAAAATATGCACTNGCTAAATATTTTGTTCACTAAACCAAAATATGAAATCCCACAAAACTTATTTGGAACACCTGACAAAATATGCACTTGAACCAAACTAACCATGTTTTTGAGCCAACAAAATTTGCCTGACAACAAAATATTTGGTTGAATCAACCGTATAAATTTGTTTGGCCATAAACAAACAACATTTTGGTTGGCTCAACCAAACCTTTCTCTCAATTCGAGGGAGATCTGGGCTGAACGTAACAGTTCAGGTATTAAGCGCCGTCAGTGGTGAACTGAATTGTAGGCGGAGCAGCGATGAAGTGCAATGCTGAGGGGAAACTGAAGTGCCCCGAAGAAAACTTACTGGCAACGTCCACCTCGTTTCCCATCTGCGAAAAAAACATTCGGGATTGGCACAGTCGGGAATGCGATCCGGTTCGCCGGATGGTCTGACCACGTCACTGCGATCCAGTTAATTCCCATCATTGGCCTTTAGGGAAGGGGAGTCTACCTATTCGGTTCGAAGACAACCAGGATCCGTCAGAGACACTCTACGAGGTAGATCTATTTTACAGGTTTCCTAATTTAATTTAATTTAATTTTACATCCCCTAGGCATATAGGTAACCAATTTTATGGACTGTTCACGATTAACTGAGCACTTTTTTAATCAACCTTTGAAAAATGTCTCTACCCCTACCTGCATGTATTTTAACTGGCACACTGACTAGTGTGCGCCCAGTAAAGTTGGTAATGGCAGANTGTCTCTACCCCTACCTGCATGTATTTTAACTGGCACACTGACTAGTGTGCGCCCAGTAAAGTTGGTAATGGCAGAAGGGTAGTTATTCCATGTCACGACGTTAAATTTATATTGTTAGATAAACAGATGTTATTAATAAAATTATTTCTTAAGTTTTCTTTTTTTTAACACACAATTGTAAGAATAAGTAAATTTTAAAATTTATGTTTTTTTTCTAATCATTTTCCAGTTTCAATTGACCGATGCATGAATAAATTGACTAGGCTCATAGCAATGTTAATTTAAGATATAGTGGAACAATACACAACGTGCATACAAGTAGATCTTAAGCAGGGCTTTTAAAAGTGCTCAATTTGCTGTGAACAGACTTAAAGAAAGAGAAAAACCACGGTTTCTGTGGTTTAGCGCCATCTGTATTTACACAATTACAATAACTTGACGCATCTCCGCCCCACAGTTGAGCGCCAAATAACATGACGCTAAATAGTTGGAAAAGCCAATTTAACTTGTGCTTTTCCCCACCTGTGGAGAGTACAGGGTTACTTATAGTGTCGTAGTGAATTCCTCCAGGCATAGACTATAAGGTGCCTAGAAGGTTGAGGGGTTATCAATAAGGTAGTCTTTTGCTGTTTCATTTTGAAGGACGAATATATTGTCTCGAGTTATAAAAAAAACATACAGAAAAACTTCCTAGGTGTGGTACTCTATTCTGGCTACTCGTATTAACTGTATAGACGACTTTGGGGTGGAGGGGGGTGTCTTCTCTGGGCGGCGACTATATACTTAACTCTGCTGTTGTATGCTGTCAGCTGGAAATGAGCTCCGGCGATCTGGGCGGCCTTGGCAAAGGCCCGCGTATGTGGTCGTCTCCCCTGGTCTGCTCTACTGACATACTGACATGGCCAGGAGTCCAATCTCCCGGCCGCTCTGTGCGCGACTGCCTCCTCGGACTGACCTCTCTGCGCGGCGATATTCAACTGTCTCTGCGCGGTAATAAAGAACTGAGCACTCCACATACCCTGCAAGGAGGCTTATATGCTCTCTAGCTTCCTTCCCTAATTGTCGGCACGTGTCGCCTTGTTGGGGGAGGGGGTGGTGGGACGAAAACAGAACAATGCCTTTCACAAAACTGGCCCTGGTTCCTGAATGTTTGTGGGGCGGAGGGAAGGTGGCACCTTGCCCCTAGCTTACTCTGCCAGCTATTTCTTCATGGTGCATGTCCACATTGTCCTGTGGTTAGCTAAGGGGGTAGGGAGGGTGTTGCCAACTTGTCAGATTTTTCTCGGTGCGTATTTTCTGATTTCCGGCAAAATACACCTGACTCTCATGATATCTCGGCGCTCAACAGATCTCACGGGCTTGCTAGAAGCGTAGGGGGTGAAGGTGGGTGGGGGTGGCAGGGCGACGCCTCAGCGACACGTGTCCGGCTTGTGGCGCGTGTTGGCCTCTGCTTGACCTTTCCCTGTGCGGGGATTATGATTGCCACGTGTCTCTCTAAGTCCTTATACTGGCTATGCGAGCCGGGGAGGGGAGGGGTGGTTGTGGGACAGCGCCGCTCTAGCACGCCTAATGCGTCACACGTCAAACTTTTACATAATATATTTTAATTTTGCCAAATAAATGAAACGTTAGGTAANACGCCTCAGCGACACGTGTCCGGCTTGTGGCGCGTGTTGGCCTCTGCTTGACCTTTCCCTGTGCGGGGATTATGATTGCCACGTGTCTCTCTAAGTCCTTATACTGGCTATGCGAGCCGGGGAGGGGAGGGGTGGTTGTGGGACAGCGCCGCTCTAGCACGCCTAATGCGTCACACGTCAAACTTTTACATAATATATTTTAATTTTGCCAAATAAATGAAACGTTAGGTAAATGGCTACACTGAATTTATTATTAACATAATATGTGTGTCAATTGAAAAACTCAGTTTACCTGGATTCCAAAATTTTTCTACAAAGCGCGACGATTACGCAGATTTAATACCCAATATTTTTGAACATATACGGAACAAGTGTTTGGTATTTAAAAAATACTGCCCTTTTTTATTTTGCTGGAAAATTATCTATACAGAACAACGGAAGCGTTTGTATTACGTTTTACACTAACTTTTGTTATAAAAAATATATAGTGCACGTTAATAAAAAAATTTAAATCTTCTGATTTTACGAATTACTTTTATATCGCTATACATGTACATATATAAAACAAATTAGTCTTCTATCGCCCACATTTTTCTCTCTGGACATCTACAAAAATTTGTTAAATCAATAACGTTTTTTAAAAAAAAATGTTTTTTTAAACATTTTGTGTTTTGATAGTGTTAATATATATTTAATATTAAATACGTGTCGGATTTACTCATTTACTTTCTTTTGCATCAAAATACAGATGGAATTCGGACACTCTGAAACACACATTGCGGGCAACTATCATAAAGTACAGTGTTATGTAACTTAAGTTTATGCATGTTTATCAAACGTATNGAAACACACATTGCGGGCAACTATCATAAAGTACAGTGTTATGTAACTTAAGTTTATGCATGTTTATCAAACGTATCATGTAAGATTTAGAGTCTGTTCAAGCATTTAACAGTTTGATGGCAAAAATTTACATATTCGCGATTAAAGTAAAAATGTAGTTTGCAAGGCATAAGCAACAGATCAATAAAACGTGGTCTTCTATAGAGGAGATTCTGAGGAATGTCTACGGTTGGTCGCAAAGTACGTCGTTTTGTGGTTATAACCTCGGTATTATTGTTATTCTGAACCAGAGCAGCACTGACAGCGTCGTCAGTGCTGTACGAAGACTCGCGTTTATGCAATTGGCAGTTATGCCGTACGGGACAAAAATGGTGGTGACTGTACTGAACCCGAAAGTGTGGCATGATAAAGCAAAGGACATAAACTCGGTATCATCTACTGAACGCTCGTGTGTTGGAAGTTTGATTTATCGTCCCGCCGATACATTCGCCCCACCGACATCCCCCCCCCCACACACACACAAGCCGACCACTGTGACAAAAATATGCTATCTAGCATTTATTTACGACCATACCCATTTCCTCCACTGGTGCCCTCTTTATTATTATTTACGTCGATATCTTATCTGTTCGCAGTTACCAGCGTGAAAATGTGATTCGCGAGGGAGTCGTAATGTCCCCCATCCATCGTAAATTCATGGTGAGGAGGGGGAAGTGGCCAAGTTTCGTGCACCGCTGCAGAGCATACGAGTTAAGAGAGTGTTGGTCGGTGCTTATAAGGGAGGTTTTGAGCGCCACTGAGGGTGTAATTAAGTAGAACACGAAGTAACGGGAGTGCCCCAGGAAAGCCCGCCATCCACCAATGGCAGCGTCCGCCACGTTTTCTACATGCTAAGATTCTGGATGGTCCCGTCGGGAGTTGAAACCAATAGAATTTCCGAGCGAAAGGGGCTGTATGTATTAGTGCTGGCTTCGGACCTTGCACAGCACCGACCATGATTTTACCTATTCTGCAACGTGTTATATGCAATCGAGTATACTCGGGGTAATATGTTGAGGTGTTAACGTAATACTTTTCCAACTACCCCACCAAACAGAGATCGTCTATAAGATACTTAGATAGCGTTTTGTGTCGGTTAGCTATCGACGCACAAATGTATTTGCTATGAATAATAAACGCGCGGATTTGACCATAAAATAGAACTTGGCTTCGGTAATACAGTTGACATTTACGTTATACACTTAGTATCTTTTCGCGCAGTCCCCGGAATCTGAACTAATATTTTCCAACTACATCCATATTTCGTACGGATAGTGCACACTTAAAGAATATTCTTCATGTAGTGGTGTATGTTTCCATCGTAATTCTGGTACACAAAAAACAGGACGAAAATTACGCTTTTCGTTCTCAAAAGAACGACCGACTAGTAAATGCCTATTGGAAAATAGTGAACTTACAAAGAATGTTTGAAGTTCAGTGTGATAGGTGGAGACTATGCAGGGCATACAAAATACGTGTGTAGATACTGGCCTATGTAACACGGAATAATCGTTCACGTTGCACCAACATTATCGCTTATATTATTAACGTGCCATTTTACTGTAAAATACGTGTATTCTAATTATTGATTTTTGCTTCGTATCCCAATATAATTAATTTTTACATAGTCAAAGGAAGGATTACCTGCAGACTGCAAACGAAAAGTATGTTGACTGATTGGCAGTGTGACACACTCTAAGCCCGAATCAGTGATATAATTCAGTGAAATAACCTTCACTGAAACTCTGTTAATAAGCTACTGCCGACTGGCGAATCAAGCAATTGAACTGGGAACAAGTGATTTATAGCCGTGGAATTTTTGACATTCAGCAGGAATCACAAATAAAGCAGTGAAACTCAGCCACCATATTAATTAGTTATCTGGCACTGCTTATCAGTCGCCCAGTTTTCACTGTTTTCGCTGATTTGGCTCAATTCTCACTGATTCAAGTTTATACTGCAGAAGTAAACTTTTTGAAATCGGGNTCACTGTTTTCGCTGATTTGGCTCAATTCTCACTGATTCAAGTTTATACTGCAGAAGTAAACTTTTTGAAATCGGGCGTGTATTTTGTAATTTTGGACTAATTTACAGAGCGTAATAACTAACGAAATATCCTTAGATGGCACTGTTTATAAAAAGTTTAGTAATTTAATTACAAATATCTGAGCTTGTGAGATAATGTCAACTCCTTACGTTTACCATCCGAGACGCAAACTATACTGCACTTTATCTGGCCCTACTAAAAGTTTGTTAACATTATTTTTTTCCATGAAAATAAAATTTACGTTTGTAAACTAAATGGTTGTTATAAAAACTTACATATGCCTGCTAAGATCGACAATTTGCGTTGTAGCCATAAAATGTATAGATCCTTACTGAAAAACTCAGTGGGCAGGTAATTGGTTATTTACCAGTGTGAATTATATATTCTGTGCAGCCAAATGAGATAATTACACGATATAAGCAAAATTCTACGGCAAAAGGAATGACTAACTCATCGTAAGGGATAATCTTGCTCGATCGTTTAAGCCATTGCTGAAAGCGTCAAATACAAAAATCTTGTTCAGCTTACCTGCGTTTTTCGTCGCTATGTACCATCTTTTCAGGCCGTCGTACGATGCCCAGATCTCGTGTACGTAATTTATCTTCAATGATAACTTCATCAGAGACGTGACTCGTATGAGTTATGGCTAGTTGAGAAGTAACGTGTCGTCGCACGGATGCACAGATTAGTAAACATATGTTACAAATGGAAAGTTAATGAATAGTGACGTTTGAATTCTAATGTTTTAAGATCTTCTTCACATAAGCAGTTTTGCTTTCAAAACAAATTAGTTATCCAATTTGATATTAAAGAACTTTTTTTAATAATTGTNGTTCACATAAGCAGTTTTGCTTTCAAAACAAATTAGTTATCCAATTTGATATTAAAGAACTTTTTTTAATAATTGTTTTGCTCTCGAAGTTTACTGCTAATTTACCGTAAACGAAATCACAAAATAACCGCAGTGTTGATTTTTTTATCTTCAAATTTTACACTTAAGGCGTTAAATAATTTACTTTGAAGTAAATAATTGTATGTTTTAAGTTTAATCATAACGATGTTAACTGTTTTTCAGGCCTTGGACAGTAACTTACTGCTGACAAAACAGACAATGATATATATCCTTCCCACCATTTCCTAAACTATAGAATTATAACCTTTATCATAACGTTAATTTTTACTTTCTTTAATACATTTTTATAATGAAATTATATAAAATTGTTACAGTGGCATGTCTTTTGAAATGTCTACGTTGCAGGTACCTATACGGATTAGCTTATGTTAATTTTAACGATAGGTTTCTTGAAATTATTCAGTTTGGTATATTACGAAATTTCAGTGAAAAAATAATTTAGGCTGTTCTGAGAAGATTGTATACGAAATATTCGCGTAATCTGAAAACTGGCGGCATTAAAATTTATATTTTAATATTTAAGTTGCGACATCATCGGCACGTCACGAGAACGAAACAAGTGACAACCTAATGTATCCGAAGCGAAATATACGAAACTGCAAATTACAAAAAGAAAAAAAAGTAATCAAAGTTTCCGCATTTAAGTTACCTCAAAGAAAACTAACTTCGCAGAGCTCCCTCCGCAACTAACTTCCATTACAGCAACGCAAGAGAGAGCTGTTGCCGTGTTCGAAGCGACCTGGGTATTTGGATAATTAGAACGCTAGATCAAATAATTAATGTCATGAATACCGTCGTGAGCTCCTTTGATACTTTGTACTTTTTAATTTAGAAGAGTCCTTTTAATTAGGTTGTTGTAAATTATTAGCGAGAAGAAAGTTAAAATAATAAACCGCGAAGGACTGGTTTTTTTTCTCGGCTGCAGCACTGTTATAAATACAGCGACATAGTTAAAAAGAAAAGATGTTTGCAACTTCCACAGTCAAATAGAATTTCTAATAGTGTTGAATAAATAATTTTAACAATACCTGTGACGCTCAACTATATTTCACGTACCCGAGTTAGTCATGCACAAAGGGGTAGCATTACTGATACAGAAAAGAGAGACGGGATGAAATGAACTGAACGTAAAAGCAAAAATAAAAATAAAAAGAGAGAGAGGGATGTGCCGATTTTATTTTTCGGAGCATTTCACGCGAGACGATAGCACACGTCGCTCGTGAGACGGGAGCTTTCCTGTTTTCAAAGAAACCAGGACAAAAAATCTCGACGAGAAAATGCCGCGAAAATCCCTTCCTTTCTCTATACCTCAGCCGCGGCGAATATCTGTCTATCCGTGAAAGTTTCAAAAATAGGGAATGGTGACTGCGACCAGTTCTGTGTTGGGAGGAATAACTTTTTCGAGGGAACAAGGTTTTCTTAGTTAAAACTGCGAGCTGAAGCAGGTAGATTCAAAAAGTGTAAATTAACGAGTGATTAAATTGCAGAGCTAATATTTCAGTACGCATGTAAAATTTCCCAGTTAAAGCAAGAAAAATTATGCCTCTTCGAAGAGAAATAATACGTCTAATAGGTCTATTAGTAAAAAAAAAGCGAAAGAAGAAAAACGGCACAGTGCTTGCTTGAATAATAAAATTAGTTCCTTCGCGTGTAAGCTTTGGAATTAACACTCCGCACTCAATATGAGGACTACGGGACTGGTACACTTCCCCACGCCACATTTAATTTTATTCTTCTCAATATTTATAGAACTTGTGTAAATAGTTAATTATCAAGAAATAGTGCCGTGACAGTTGCAGGGAAAACTAACTTAAAGCACTATTGTGCGAAGTGCGAGTTGGCGGTTAACCGAGTATTTTTGTAGCCCTGCTGGGGATTTAGTTTCCTAACAGTTTTTTGTCCTTCCAACATATTGTTACAGAACGCCTGAGGTGCGTATCCGAGTTCGTGAGGATTGGAGGTCTTAATAAAAATAAAAACTAAATTTGATTTTTAATTAATTTACACAGCTGTTATTTACAGCATTATTCTATCTCCACGATTACTGTTTTTATTTCTCAGTGAGTGCAATATTTCATGTCTATTTTNTTCTCAGTGAGTGCAATATTTCATGTCTATTTTTAACTTTAATTAACGTCCTCCTTAATGTCTCTGTTTGATTATGGTCAGTTAACTCATACTCATCATTAACACACTTTCAATCNTTATCTCTAATTAACGTCCTCCTTAATGTCTCTGTTTGATTATGGTCAGTTAACTCATACTCATCATTAACACACTTTCAATCTGTCTGATGCCATCATTTGAAATGTCCTTCACTCACACATTCAGTCCAATAGTCCAGCCAGCCAGTCGCACTATTCGTTGCGCTGATGCTCGCAGTCGCAGATTTTCCTCCCGCTGGTCAATTCTCTCGCCGCTCGTTTCTCTTCTCGCTCGTCGTCTATCGCTTAAACTCCAGCCAGTCATCCACTCATCAACTGCTGGCTTGGAGGCCCGTCGCACTTTTATACTCGCTGGCCTTGACTTGGAAAGTTCTATGCACCCCGAGTCATGCTGAGAGAAACTAGGGCATTAAATCACTAGAAAATTCTTCAGATAAACGCGGAAATTCAGTCATCTGAAGTTCAGGAGCGCGCACTGCCGAAGGATTATTGTGGCGGCTCGCCTTTTGAAACAAAATATGCGCTTCTTGGATTATCACTCGCCTGACCTTCATTCCTCCGATCTCACCGCCCGATATAATGTCACTGCTGTCTCCTCCACACATTCTTCGCTCGCTCGTGCGATGAAAAGGAGCGACACGTAACACTATGCAAGATTAACACTGTCGACCACCCGAACTTATTTATGCGTCAGTCGAATGAAACTGCTAAACTGTTAGAAATGTAACTATGCTACTAGTTTGCCAATTAGTGAGCTGGCCGGGTAAGTCGAAAGGTCAAAGGCGCCATTGGGCCTACGAATGTGGAGCGTGGGTTGCACTTTTTCACAGTTCTAGGAATTGCGCACAAAAAGCAGTGCTTAGACGTTCGACTTATACTTATCAAGCCTTGGCATGAAAGTGACAGTATTACTCAAGGCCATGCTTTATTTAATTAGGTTTTGTATGGGATTCATGCCATTACAAAAAAACTCTTAGAAAATAACTTAATTGTTTTAATTTGGTTAATACGGAGATGGGGGCGGTTTTAAAAGTGTATTTGGATCTTCATATTAAGTGGGAATTCCAACTAACGGTTATGTCTGAAGACTTATAAGGGGACGGCTTACAAACTAATTTATGACCTAACTTAAACTAACACCCAACGTAGGATTTGAGCCCAGAACCTCCCGATCCTCAGACCGGCGGCGCACCAATCGACTGCACTACGGGAGGTCGGCTCTAATTTACAGAATTACCACCATTTAAAAATTTGTTTTACTCACGCCTTCTGAAGTGCTGTTTCTAAAAACAAAATTTGTCTTAAAATATGTTATAATACTGTTCCTATATAGATCAACCTGTAATTGTGGATATAAATAAACCAACATATGATATATAAGTCCTTTGAGGAAAACAATAATATTGTTGCGAGCTGGTGGTTTGTTCGCATCCCTCCCCGACAACCCTGCGAAGAAAGGTGAACTGCAGTGTGTTCTACAACGGCGAATTAAAAGGATAAACCTTTACTAACCAGGTAAAAAAAACGCTATTGAATATTATGTTTAATTACGCAGAAGTGACCATGAAACGTCAAACAAGCGTACTGTGAAGAAGCGATGGGCAAATCCGTCGTATTTAATTTGTGGAATAATTTTAAGGAAGGCGAAATAAGTGTGCAGGATCAGCCGAAAAGTGGGCGCCCAGCAACATCTTTGAACGATGAGAAAATTGTGAAAACAGAGATATTCTTGAAAGAAAAAAGGATTATTATCGATTCGTGAATTGTCAGGAAATTTTATACCGATATTTCTACATCTCCTGCATACGCGTTTCTTTCATATTACTTGGGTTAAATAACCTCCTCGACTGTTGTTACAAAGGTTTATCGAGGACAGCGAGTTGCCGAGTAGTGGTATGGGGGTATGTTTTTCATGAACTTAATTATGACGCATTTATTTCGTTGATCTTAATTATGACGCATTTATTTCGTTACGGAAGTACTGTGTTATGAGAATAAGTGTTGTTTTACCTTAATAAAACAATATTTTTCTACATAATTTTTTTCCTCTCTAAAATAATTTAACTATACTTTTGTAGCAACAGAGGAAAATAAGCCTCATTGTCTGTCCTGTTTGGATTACATCGGAGTTTATTTTCACATTTTCTACATTAGCGCCCACACAATGTCAAATTTCAGACATGGTAGAAACATGAGAGTTTTAACCCGGTCATATTCCTGCCTGCCAGCTCATATCGCACGAAAACAGAACTGTCAGTGCTATTGTTTATTTAAGCGGTCCCAGTGAACTCTACACCCACATGGCGACATGACATTTGGATGTGGAGTGTCTACTCGGCACGAGGCTCCTCGTCGCGTGGCGTCGAGGAGAGCAGAGAGCTTAGCGAGTACTGCGAGCTGGAGTGTGGGGCAGGTGCTGACAGCCCCAGACAGGCTTTCAGCTTCCTCCCCGTGCTTCTAGCAAGACCGCCCTCTCCTACCTCCCACCTATCACTTCCTCGACACGGCGAAACACCTACGAGTGAGTCAAGAGATTTGGGCGGCTTTTAACAGCGAGGTCTTGAGAGTGAGGCTAGTATGGAGCAGCGCCGGAATGAAAGAGTGGTAGTAACAGGAGATTCCCGAGAAAACCCGCCGACTAACGGCATCGTTTGGCACGATTTCCACTTGCGAAAATCCGGAGTGAATCGGCCGGGGATTGAACCCGGTTCTTCTTGGTGGGGGGCGAGCAGCCTAACTGCTCAGCTACCGTGTCCCCGTGAGGCTGGAGTTGATGAACGTAGATGCGCCCAAAATGTGTCAAGTGATAACAGCGGTATTTTCTGACATTACAATCACATTTTCCACACCGGCATAACTTCTAACAAATCAGCAACTACGGGGTAGGAAGTAGTTATACAATAGCGATACGGATAAATATATTTAATAAATTGAGATGGTACATTTACGATCCATAAAAATATTACATTTTGCATGCACCGTTTCACTCTTTCGCAGGTGATTGAGTGTTAAGCTTTGCTTGAACTGCTTAGAAAATACTTCCATTAATACGCTCAACAAACTATTTCTGTAATTCATAAAGTGAAATTAATACCACCCAACCGTTATAATAAATTTAATTTTGCTCCCCATAAACAGATTCAGATAAGTATTGCTTGAATTACTTACTTTTTTTCAGAAATAAGTACTTCCGTTAACAAGCACGATATTTACCTAACAAAATTGCAACGAAACCATAACTATAATTTAAAAAAATTAAATTAAAAAACCCCCGATCATTGTAATAAATTGAACTTCGTTATTCATTGACAGACTTGCATGAACATTGTTTGAACTATTTTGACTCTTTCAGAACAAAATACTTTAATTAATGTGTACGACACCTTTGTAAAAAATTGCGACAAACCATTACTGTGCTTCATAAAGTAGAATTAAGAAGTGCCCATTAATTTTATTAAATTTAACTTTGTTACTTATGGTACAATCTAAATTAAAATGTGATTTACAAACTATTTTATATTTAAATACTTGTATCATTAAAATATCTTCAACTGGCAGTCTCTAGGCTAGTATGGAAGGATATGTTTTTCCGAAGTATCCTAGGTGTTTCGGGGCCACGGTGGCTAAGCGGTTAAACTGCTCGCCTCCCACCAATGCGAACCGGGTTCAATCCCCGGCCAGTTTACTCTGGATTTTTGCAAGTGGGGATCGTGCCGGACGATGCCGCTAGTCGGCGGGTTTTCGCGGGGATCTCCCGTATCCACCACCCTTTCATTCTGGCGCTGCTTCATACTCACCTCACTTTATCCTCATCGGTTCTCAAGACCTCGGTGTTAAGAGCCGCCCAAATCTCTTCACTCACTCACTTCAGAGTCACGCACCGGCAAATTGGCATAGCATGATACCAGTACAGCGCGGTCACTAGCCAATCAGTGCCCGTAAACTAACTTGCCAAACTTTAGCCGAGCCTACAAGGAATCTTTAACGGCATGGCGCAGCCAAACACATACGGGCCTCAGCCAATCAACGACTCCGACGCGCTTTCATTGACGGGGCCACCGGTCCATTCCGCGTGTGTGTACGAACTCTTTCTGTGTAGTTCGGTTATGTCCCGCAGTGTGTTAGTGACGGCTACCAAGTTTCAGCTGTATACCAGTCATTTCGGATATCAGGAATGAAATCACGTCGTCCATCGATTACTTCGAATAATTCCCTAAATCGTAACTGAATAAACAAATTTATAATTTATGCCAATTATAGGCTGTTCACGGTAAAGTGACCACTTCTAGGGCCCTAGTTACTTTTTCCCTTCAGCCATTTTTTATATAAATATTGCGATCTAAGTGATAAACAAAGTGTGTATATTCTACCGCACTAAGAAGTTAATGTCCTCGGCTAAAAAAAATATATCTATTAACTATTATTCCAAATGAGAAGGCTTTCAAAATTGCTCACTTTACCGTGAATAGCTTGTAAGAACCAGTACCTTATTCCCATAACTCCATTGAAAATATGTTTATTTATATTGTATAATATTAGATACACCAGGAATTCTCAACCTTGGGAGCATTTATTTACCCCTAAGGGAAACGTAGAGAATTTCAGGGAAGCTGTGATAAACTAAAAAGAAAATTAACAGTTAAATAATTATACGTCATTATTGATGTTTGAATCCCAAAGTTAATCCAAAACCTATCCCCATAGTATATTTGTGTATATGTGTGAATGTGTTTAGGTGTACTGTAGTGTATATACAGGATGTATCCGAGATGATGTTACAAACTTTCAGGGACGATGGAGAAGGTCACGAGCATCTACTTGAGTTAGGGAACCCCGGTACGCAAACGCCTCCGTTGAACGTTGCAAACAAAAGATGCCTAATACAGTGGAATACGACCGTCCCCCGCCCCTTGTGGTGAACTGCGCCTGCAGTACACGTTGTTGACTCATGGCATTGGAGTTAGAATGCTTAACTGCTACACTCCCAACACCGAGTTCAATTCCCGGCTCGGTTAAGGATTTTTTTATCCCGGTTTGCAGTCTTCAATGTAATGTTAGTGCTTTATCACCTTATGACACTAAACGTAGTACATTCTTCCACAGTGCCCCGGCAGTTGTATTCCACTGTAATAGACATCCCAACACTGTTTTCGTTGTAACGGTCAAAGAAGGCATTTACGGATGAAGGTTCCCTATCTCAAATGGATGTTGAAAACATCAGTCCGGATACATCTTGTGCATAATCATTGGAATTTAAAAAAAAAATGTTTTTTAATATTTTGTTGGCAACTGTACTGCAAGTAATTTATTACTCTTTACATTAAAATTTATGCAGTCACGGACAATAGTTATTTTCAAAGGTCAATAAGAAGAAGTGCTGATTAACAGTGAGTCAGCTTATATACAGTCGAACATAAATGTATCAATATATTCTACACCCACCCATACTAATTTTTATTTATTTTTGTTTCAGGTGAGTGTCCTATACTGATTTTCCCGAATCGCTTCTTGCTGGTGTAGCAACTCTGCCAGACGTAAGTAATGTTTTCAAAGTGACTTTGTGATTAATTTCTCGAGAAAATAAATGTGATCTTTGCATTCGGGTAATAATAGGTTAAATTATTATTTTGACGTGCGATTTGACTGAAATTCACTTTACGAATCACTCCGGGAGTTTTTTTTATTGTATAATGCCTAAGTTTAGCACACTAAAAATTACGCAAACAAATATTTTATTTTAATTCCGTGGTCCGCTGATTACAAAGCAGCAAACAGAATATTTATGGTCACAAATAATAGTTTATTTTCAGCATGGCTCCTGTAATTCCAAATTAAACGTTTTGGAAGTAGTGCAGTTAATTCGACTAGTTTCTACTCAACTGTAGATTTAAATAATGAGCGAGATTTCTATCGGCAGCGATAGGCTGTTTACGATAAAGTGAGCTCTTTTGAAACCCTAGTTACTTTTCCTCCGCCATTTTTTAACCTTTAACTACTTTTTAAAATACATTTTACCATATAAAATATAAACACAGTGTGTAGATTTTACCGCACTCAAATGTTAACGTATAAGGCTAAAATTAAATATATTTATTGACTATTATTCCCAATGAGAGGGTTTTCAAAGTACTCATTTTACCGTGAATAGCCTATGCCTGTAAACGGGACAGTTATGATGGGTGTGAAGTGAAGCGGGTGGAGCTGTATTAATCCTCAGGGCTACTGCATTACGCTGAAAACTGTTCTGCAATATGTTTGAAATGCGTTTTTTTTACAGAAACTAATAAACGTGCCGCCAGTATATTCACCTACGAAAAGAAAAAATACCNTTACGCTGAAAACTGTTCTGCAATATGTTTGAAATGCGTTTTTTTTACAGAAACTAATAAACGTGCCGCCAGTATATTCACCTACGAAAAGAAAAAATACCCCAGACGAGGACTGAAGGGCACATTCAAATATATCTCTTGCTATCAATAGTGTTCTGGAGGCCTCCAACGTCGTTAAACACGACTTTTTCAAACAGCTGTATATTAAAGCACACTACTCGGACACGAGCGAAACTAAAGGAACCTGCGTTAAACTCTGCTACAGACTCTCCGTCAATAGATTGATATTGTCACTGCGTAAAGNAGCGAAACTAAAGGAACCTGCGTTAAACTCTGCTACAGACTCTCCGTCAATAGATTGATATTGTCACTGCGTAAAGCCCCCTAGATACACGCAACATGACAAGAACACTGCATGTCTATTCACATAATGCCCGTAAATGACGGTAAAATAAGCACTTCTTAAAGCCTTACTAAAATCTACTTGTATGAGTGAGTGAAGAGATTTGGGCCGCCTTAACAGCGAAGTCTAGAGAGCCAACGAGGGTGATTGAAGTGAGTATGGAGCAGCGCAGGAATGAAAGGGCGGGAGAAACGGGAGATCCCCGAGAAAACCCGCCGACCAGCGGCATTGTCTGGCACGATTCCCACATACGAAAATACCGGCCGGGGTTCCCCGTTCGTCTTGGTGGGAGGCGAGCAAGCTAACCACTCAGCCACCGCGGTCCCTCTACTAGTATGTACATTGTGTATTCTTCCACCATGCGTAAAAGTAACACTGCCACGGGCCTGATCAGTTTATACGTGCTCCAGTCAAGTGTAACTTCTGCGTTATTATGAATGTCAATACTTTGCGAATTCGTTAATTCTTACGTTTAGATGCATTATAAAACAGAAAGAAAAAGAAATAATTTCGGTATTCACAAATATTTACCTAACAATTTAAATTGGACGTTAAGACAAGGAACTACTTTCCCTCTGCCGTTATCAACTTTATTGGGCGTATGGCAGTCAGCGTGCCCGTTAAAATACAGAATATTCGGAAATTAAAGGCCCAAACTGCGGCAGGTAATTCCTTATTGAAAATAAAGTTCAAAATATATACAAGATGAAGCTGAATTCGACCGACGACCCTCGTATTGCCAGCAACTTCGTTACTTGCAACCGTATTGCTGGCGATGCTGTGAATTGTAAAGACTATTGTTCATGCGTCTGGAGATGTATCGCTGCAGTCGTAGTTTTATGTATCTGCGTTTTGTACGAAAGCGGTGGTCTTAGGCAGTTGGAACTAGAGGCCCTGTGTGTTACCTAGATTATACTGTTGAATGAAAAAGCATCTAATGTGTATGAGTCCTGATGGTTCGTATAAACATCTCCCGTCATTAATAAATCAGGAAACGAGCAAAGTGGGACAACAGTAACATGTTGGACTCGCATCNTGGGACAACAGTAACATGTTGGACTCGCATCCGGTAGGACGCGGGTTTGAATCTGGGTCAGGCCATCCATAATTCGGTTTACCATGGTTTCCCGAAGTTATTCCAGGAAAACACTGGGATGGCTCTTTATTAAAGGCAATGGCAGAATTCTTCCTCCGTTCCTTTCAATGTTCCCAAGTTACGAAATATTAAAGGAGATATGAACCTTTGAAAATTGGGTTTTGAAAACGTATATTTGCCGAATGTCTTGTACAACGCCGATATCGTCTGCAGCAAAAAGGCGACTAATGCTTCCCATGTTGCAGAGACACATGCGTGATGCTGGCTGTCCTCGGTCTGTGCGCAATGTTCGGCTTGAGGAAGTGATACGTCAGCACATCAACGATGTGCCCTCTACTAGTACACGCTCCATACTGCGCCAAATGGGCGTGTCCCATTCAACGACGTGGAACGTACTGTGGGTAAAACACCGCCATCCCTACCGCTGGCAGAACGTACAAGACATTCAGCAAAAATACTTTTTCAAAACCCAATATGCACAGGCTCATATCTCCTTAAATATTATGTTTATGTATATGGTATTCTTTATATTTTCGATTTTATTTTTCATAAGGAATATCCCCCCGCAGTTTGGGCGTTTGGTTTCCAAACAATCTGTATACGCATATAGAAGCAGTGACATTTTTTTAAAGGTCGATTTCAAAAATTCTCAAATAATCCTGAACGGCATATAAACTGACACTCGTGGGGCGGGAGAGAAATAAAATATGGTGAGGTTACTGGAAACAGACTAGAGGCGACGTGGGATCGTCGTCTTCAGTAGTAAGACTTCAGGTTAAGGTAACTCCGCCCCTTCCGCCAAAAACTTTCTCGTGT
>NQII01002236.1:294855-306640 GCA_002778355.1 Clitarchus hookeri | reverse complement strand
GGGGGGGGCGAGGTTGGCTGGGGTGAAGCTTTTGTGTGCTGGACACGTCGGGTCAGCTGTCGGCGCCAGTGCTCTCCTGTCAGCTGACGTGACCCCGCTGCTACTTCCACGTCCTCTGCTCGGATAACTGAAAACAAGCGAGGTGGTGCACTCGTAAACCTCCGGACTCGCATTCAGGAAGCGATACCGCTTCACACTTAGGCCGGTCGACGTCGTCCGTGGCGCCTCATCGATTTTCACCTTGCACAAACATGTAATTCACCAGACGTCCGCCTAGTTTTTAAACTCCTCGAGGTTACGTCCAGTTGTAAGGAAGCATTGCGACGCGACGGTGGTGGAAAACAGCATAAACAAGCTCCGCGTGTGTTCAGTTTCCTCAAAATATATACACATGCACGCAGAGGCACGCACACCGCTTAAAAAAAAAATTATATATACATAGGATAGTACACCTAACGTGGACACCCCCAAAATTTCTGGAGCGGTTGTAGATCACAAAATGCTGTTTTCGCTCAATTATATTACGTACGGGGGCACGTAATTTGCCCCGAGGTGACTATTCGTAACACGTGTTGGACAGAAATAATTAAACCACATATTATTTTTATTNTAATTTGCCCCGAGGTGACTATTCGTAACACGTGTTGGACAGAAATAATTAAACCACATATTATTTTTATTCTGGAAACATGCGTTTATTTCAACGGCATCTCAAAAACGTGCAAAGAGGAATTCAATGATATAGCATATGCAGTGGAAAGTAACACAGAAACACAGCGGATGGAAGACGGGCAATGTGAGTGCATGTCTAATATCAATACATTACATTTTGTTCACAATCCAACGTAATTCAGGATATTTATTTCCTAGTCATTAACTGTACTGTGTAACGAGTGCGTACATATGCACCAAATAGAACAAGCCACCCTAAGGAGAAATGGAATCGCATCCGCATTCATAGTACAAAAAAAGCACAGTTATGATTGAAACGTTTCACATTAGATATTTTCACAGCATGTGCTCAATATGTTTACTATCAACATCAATACACATCTGTAAACGCACATGTAGCGAGCGACGAGCGGCCTGAAGTGTTTCTGGCGTAATGCCTCTGCAAGCTGCCACAATGCGTTCCTGCGTGTCATCTACCGTCATAGGAACCGTGTTGTACACCATATCTTTCAGTGTTCCCCACAGTAAAAAAAATCGAGTGTTTTGAGGTAGGGGGAGCAGGCTGGCCATGTTACAGAACCACTACGCCCTAGCTAAAGGTTTGGAAACGTTCCATGTAACTCTTTCCTCGCCACCTAAGCAATATGCGCAGGGCAACCATAATGCTGAAACCACATATCACGACGTATGTCGAGCGGTATGTCTTCCAGAAGTGCCGGTAAGGTCTCTTTAAGGAAATGTGCGTACTACAGGCTCGATTCTACACCACATTGTTCACTTTCCACCACTGTCATTGGTGCTACACATGTCGTACTCTCTGTCGTACCAACTCGTATTCTCCGTCGCCCAGTAGTGCATATTTCGTAAATTTACGCGTCCATGGTTTGTGAAGGTCACTTCATCGGTAAATAGTATGTTCTTTAGAAAATTGCTCTCATCCCTTTCAGGCATCAGAACAAACCTACAAAACTGAACAACGCTGCTGGAAATCACCTTCATGTAATGCCTGATGAAGAGCCGCGTGATATGGATGGAATTTCCGTTGGCGCATTACCCGTAATACACTAGTTTGACTTATTCCTACGAACCTGGAAAGTTCTCGAGTATCCATATGGGGGTTTGCATCGACACGTGCCAACACATCGTGTTGATGCGTCCCGCCCATAGCAGTCTTTCGTCGCACTCGTGTTGTGGAATTCCAATCAGCTAGTGACAAGAGACGTGTGGAAATTCTTCGTATCGTTTGCCGTGAGATTGGCGTCCGATTAGGATACCTTTCACCATAGATTTGGACGGCTTACTTGGCATTTCTGCCACGCTCATCGTAAATACGTAGTGTCCAGTTTTTCCTCATTCGTGAACTTCATTGTGTACGTATAGCCACACATTGCAATACCACTTACCATAACATAATAACATATTATGGGGTCTGGTGCTGCGCTGCTATTAGGAAGCGGTCCCGCCAGGATGAGTAACGACGCATGTTGCTTGCTTACAGTTGTGAGTACAGGTCCACTGCCCCATGCTACCGGCCCACCTAACTTAAATCATAATTGCACATTATTTCTGGACGCTTCTGTGTTACTTTCCATCGCATAAAGATGTCAGTTGTTCACTAGGATTTAGTTCGAAAATACTGTGGAATTTTTTCAATTTGTCCGACATATTGTCTATTATTGCTTAAATTATGTGGAATCCTTAATATTTTGTATTCAAAAAGTCAAACAATAAATTATGTACTCTGAACATGAGAGTCCCATATGTCCAGTCTCTGCTGTGTATGTGGAAATTCNTTTTTTTTTTTTTTTTTTTTTTTTTTTTTTTTTTTTTTTTTTTTTGCTGCCCTCGCCAGAGCTTCATGAAAGTAAAAATGGTTTCAAGGACTCAGAAGCTACAAGCAGGATATAAAAGTTTTTCCTTCCCCCAATCTACCTCTCTGCCTCTTCCTGCAGAGTCATTCACCATAAGTTTTTTTTTTTTTAAGTGGTGGCTTCCGTGACAACACTGGGTCCCTAATCCGGGCACTGCCCACTGGAAGAAAACTTTATTCGTCCTCATTAAAAGAAATCGCGCTGAAATCCCACCGGCCATATTTTGTCTTGCTGCGACGGCGAACATGTTGTCTAAGTTCAAGCCGGTGCGGCGGTGCGTCTAAGACTGGGTTCACAACTGAACAACTCAGCGTTTACTTAAGAATTATGACGTTAACTGAAGATCTCAGTGTGTGTTGTTTAATTTCTTAGTCAAAAATAGAAAGTAACATGTCATGCGCGTGGTTGGGCTTCACTTAAGTTTTAAAATAAATAGTTGTATTTTATATTCTAAGTCCTTTGCCTAACAAGCATGTAACCACGGAGTTTAAATGGAGATACAACGTTAAAGAAATCCTTTCTCCACCCATTAATTTTAATGATAATTATTTTAAAGAAAAAAAATATTCAACACAACTTTTTCAGAAAATACTGATACCTCAAGACATTTTCAAAAAAACAGTTTTTATACATTTTATTTGTAAAATATAAATTTTAATGTTAAATTTGAGAAAAATGTATTATTAAAAAATTGGCAACATTTCTTAACGTATCAGTATTCCTTAAGAAATGTCACGAAGAAAAAAAAATGGTTGCCTGTAAAGTCGGTTTTACGGGCGAAGATTTTACGTGACAACGTAGTGCTGCGCGCGCGGCAGACCGATCATAGTTGAGTGGGAGAGAGACGCAAGGCATTCGGCGGGCCTCTCTCTCGTTCGGTGACTCATCGTAACGTTACCGAGCGTTACACTTTTTCATAAGTGACTCCCAGCCGCAACCTAATTTAAGACGTTGTCACGTCAAAATTTTTTTTAAACACTTATCTTTTAAACTGATGTATTCAGAAAAAATTTATATACGTTGATTACCCATTTAAAATTCATGGCTCCATACTCGATAGGCAGAGTCCTGAATTAAATGTTTTGTACGACAGTGGGCAATAAGAATAAAACAGCCCGCTGTTGTTGGCGGGAAACTGTCATTTATTGTAATTTAAGCATCAAAAATATTAAAAATGCATGCGCATGTGCACGTTTATGATGATATTTGTGACTTTAGATGACAATAATAAGAATCTGTGTAAGAAAATGCCTGCCTTAAAGATTGTACTGCTTAACTACGATTGTGTTATACGAGAATAGGTTAGGAATAGTTATTTTAAAAAAGTAAAGAGGACAGGCTTGGCGCAAGTTCTAATTCGCTGGACTTTGAAACTGTAGGGTATAATTAGAATAGTAAATCCAGGTGACGTAGTTTCACGTGCGAGAATTGGGGCTACAGCATAATTATTAATTCATAATAATTATTCAATTGTGAACCCACTATAAACTTGTGGGGCGCTCATTTCAGCAAACTCCTTTCCGTCTTCGCCATCTTGGCTGTGTGCCACTGGGTACGCCGGGCGTTCCACAGCGAGGTTCGAACTGGTTTCTCGGTTTTGTGTGGATGGAAAGTCACAAGCACTGAAAGGGCAATCACCTTTTCCAGTTTCATCTGTCGCTGAACATAACATTTTAAAATTCCGATAGCTTCAGTAGTAGGAAATAGGGCATTCGAACGCAGGTTCGTGACAGGGATTCAGGGATTCGCCGCCAAGGACCTCCTGCTCTTGCATTCCGCCGCCATTTTTCCCCGTTTTTCTCTCGAAATATCCCTTTTTTCCCTCGAAATGTCGCGTATTTCCCTCGAAATGACCCTTTTTCCCCTAAAAATGTCCCTTTTTTCCCTCTAAATTTCCTTAATATTCCTCAAAAAATTATTTTTTCAAAACAGTTTCAATGACTCCACAATGTGGCTAAATCACTCATTTTTGGGCAATGAGGAGTTGAGGAGTTTTCTCATAGTCTACCCCTACCATACTTCACGCTTTTGCATTCACAGGGGGCTGTGGTAACGCAGCGGATAGAGGACATATTAAACTTCACCCCCTTGCATTCCAAGCTCGAAGGGTTATCTCAGAGTCCTCACAAATACGATGTAAACTACAAATAGTAATTTAAGCCCTATGAGAACTTATAAGCATAGTTGACCGTAATTCCCGAACCGTTTAAAATGTACTCGTCAAATTCATAACATAGGCATCGATGCAGACAAGGAAAATTAACAAATAGTCATTCAAGCCCTACGCGAACTTATGAGCATAGTTGGCCATAATTCCCGAACCGTTTAAGATGTAGTCGCCAAATTCATAACATAGGCATCGACACCAGACGCAGGCACCCTAACATAAAGAGTGATGCCAAACACTGCGGCGAAGCGCGCGCGGTATAACATAAAGCACACTACTGTACACTTCAACGACGCGTGCATTTTAATATAAAGGGTGATGCCAAACACTTCAACGATGCACGCACCCTGTCATAAAGGATGGCGCCGAACCCTTCAACGTCGCACGCACCCTAACATAAAGGGTGACACTGAACACTGTTACGAAGCGCGCGTGGCATAACATAAAGGGTGCTTGCATACACTTCAATGACACACGCATTTTAATATAAAAGGGCAGTGCCGAACACTTCAACGATGCACGCCACCTAACATAAAGGGCGATTTAAGCCCTACAAGCATAGGTGCGCATAAGTTCCATATCATATCGTGTAAGATACGTTTGACAACATCATAACATCACTCCCGTCATCTCGAAAGTGATATGTCTTAGATTGACATTTAAGTCCTTCCTTTCGGATACTAGCTTTTAAGGTGTGTAAGTTGAATGCATGTTGTAAGTAGACGATATTTAACTACATTTTATTGTGTAAGTTTACACTGTCTATAACATGCGTTGATATAAATGAAAATTAATAAGTATAAACATCACGTTGTTTGCACCACGAGGCAATATTAGCAATGAGGATGAGAGGAATTTCTCGCTAAATGATGTTGGCTGTACTGCCGAGGGACATATCTGTAGTTTCGGCCGTCCTGAAAACAGACGAGCTGAGACGTGGTCGGAGTGAGGATGGGGAAGTAAACGGGAGCACTCCCAGGAAACCACCCAAGCGTGATCCGATCCGATTTTCGGTGCCGATAACTTGTATTTTTCCATTGGTAAGCAGGTCGATGGTCAGTAAAAATTATGTTTTAAATTTGTTTAGATGATTTTACGGAGGAATAGGCTCTGGTGAAGGCCTTGAAATGCGTCGAGACTAGGCACTTTGCACCTGGCGCTTCAGTTGTGTGACTTCCAGAAACCCTTCCCAACCTAACTAACATTGGGCACGGAATTCCTCTGCTGATACTGGATAAATAATATTGAGTATTATGTCGCTAGCTTCGTAATAGCTAAATACAGGAAAAGTTCGCGTTTCAAATGACCTGCACGCTAGACTCAAATGTAATACGTATTTTCGGGACCCATATCTGTGTTAATTAGCTCTTTTCCTAGTGTGTAACCAGTTTTACCTCAGACCAGGTGACACAGAATTTGGCGCTTGTTTACTTGCAGGTCTCTTAGTGGCTCATAGTTCACCCGGGAATATCTAATAAACGGCAATCCAATTGCCAATATAACAGGAAGTCACATGAGTTTGAAGTCTAGCTTGGGGACGAGGTACAACATATTTCTTTCTGTTCTGACTGGATAATTAGTATAGAATACACCTCTCCCACAGCTGAGATCTGGACCCGATACCTGGACCAGATACATGTCATCTCAATGACTTTCTCACTTCGGGATCCCTGGTCAGGGTTCGTACTCACGTTAAGTTCCTCCTAGACTGTTGTTGTACCTTGTCATACGGGGTTTCCAAAACCCAACCCCCCCCCCCTCACTCACAAAAATTCTCATCTTTGCGAATCTTCAATTCAGCATTGATATTCGTACACATGTAAATGGGTTGGAGAATTACAGTATTTTTTTGTGGCACGCGAACCGGCATTTATTTTTACACTTCCCAAAATAACTGCAGTGTTGTAGCCTTTAGAAGTACATTAAAATTTGTAGTGTTTAATCTTTTCGCAGGCCGTGTTACTGGGTGATTTGAACGCTCGAGTGAGAAAATAATTTCATGAGCAGAATGCTTTAGTTGTGAATCATCATCATCATCATCATCACTTTAACGTTGCACAAGAATGCCCAAATCCAATGACGCCTTCTGATTATTGTAGTTAGTTTCAAACCATCGACTTGGCTATCAATTTTCGAACATTTCTNCAAATCCAATGACGCCTTCTGATTATTGTAGTTAGTTTCAAACCATCGACTTGGCTATCAATTTTCGAACATTTCTTTGTGGTTGGTTACGTCGAACTTTGCCACTTGAATGCGATCCATTAGCAATCACGGTCACCGATGCCTCTACTAAGAGGAACGCGTTTTTAAAACTCTCGTTCTCAAACAACAGTGAATTTCACCAAATGCGAAACTTCTAATATTTACACCCTTACTCATGACCTGAAGATCGAAGTAGGTTCGGACAAACTGCATTTGTGATCGCCTGAAATATGAATGGGAAAGCCTTTAGCAGAGGACGCTAGAGGCCGAACGTGCAAACTGAATGTGAATGCATTTAGAGGCCGAACGTGCAAACTGAATGTGAATGCATTACGTTACCCGCAAGTTCAAAAACTGACGGAGCTAAGAAACATACAAAACACAAATTATACGTTAGTTACACTCTAGAATCAAAACAGTTAAAATTTCTCTTAGCGAGCAAATTTTACTGCAGATCTGTTTAAACTGCTCCTCTTGAATCAGCAAAACTCCACTGGTCATGTTAGCTGCATGTATTCACTAATAAAACACTGATTTTAACTTATTCCTAGTGAATTGAGCTGTCCTTGCAGTTGAACCTATTCTATTGATTGAAATATCTTTACAATATTTAGAATTGAAAGTGTTTTTACAAGCGTTTCCAAAGGAACCTCAGTCCACCAGCCCAAGCAGGAAAATTTTTCTCCACACTGAGAACAGCAATATTGTGTGAAAACAGTGTGTTACCAGGTCGGGGATCTTGAAGGCTCCATCACAAGGGGGACTTATTTTGTAGTATTTTTATTCATACGGATGATCTTGCAGTTTTTGTTTTCTTATAGCCTATGTAATCATGCACTCCCCCGTTTCACTAATCTGATGGAATGAATAAATAGCCATATATGGGGTTCCCTAAATGTGGACATTAAACATTACAAATGAGAAGAAATAATTACCAAAATCACTGAGACATTGAAATTGTCACTTACACTGTATTATTATTTTATATTCTAAAATCAATTTTTTGGAAACTAGTTGTCAATATTTTTTTCTGAAACAATGCAATAAATCAGAATAAATTTAACACACGTTACTATGAAATTTGTAAAACTGAAGTACATTTTTAACAAGCCAGTACCGTAGACTTCAAATTTATTATNATTCTCATCTTTGCGAATCTTCAATTCAGCATTGATATTCGTACAGATGTTAATGGGTTGGAGAATTACAGTATTTTTTGTGGCACGTGAACCGGCATTTATTTTTACACTTCCCAAAATAACCGCAGTGTTGTAGCCTTTATAAGTACATTCAAATTGGTAGTGTTTAATCTTTTCGCAGGCCGTGTTACTGGGTGATTTGAACGCTCGAGTGAGAAAATAACTTCATGAGCAGAATGCTTTAGTTGTGAATCATCATCATCATAATCATCATCACTTTAACGTTGCACGGCTACGCACAAGAATGCTCAAATCCAATGACGCCTTCTGATTATTGTAGTTAGTTTCAAACCACCGACTTGGCTATCAATTTTCGAACATTTCTTTGTGGTTGGTTACGTCGAACTTTGCCACTTGAATGCGATCCATTAGCAATCACGGTCACCGATGCCTCTACTAAGAGGAACGCGTTTTAAAACTCTCGTTCTCAAACAACAGTGAATTTCACCAAATGCGAAACTTCTAATATTTACACCCTTACTAATGACCTGAAGATCGAAGTAGGTTCGGACAAACTGCATTAGTGATCGCCTGAAATATGAATGGGAAAGCCTTTAGCAGAGGACGCTAGAGGCCGAGCGTGCAACCTGAATGTTAATGCATTACGTTACTCGCAAGTTCAAAAACTGATGGAGCTAAGAAAGATACAAAACACAAATTATACGTTAGTTACACTCTAGAATCAAAACAGTTAAAATTGCTCTTAGTGAGCAAATTTTACTGCAGATCTGTTTAAACTGCTCCTCTTGAATCAGCAAAACTCTACTGGTCATGTTAGCTGCATGTATTCACTAATGAAACACTGATTTTAACTTATTCCTAGTGAATTGAGCTGTGCTTGCAGTTGAACCTATTCTATTGATTGAAATATCTTTATAATATTTAGAATTGAAAGTGTTTTTACAAGCGTTCCCAAAGGAACCTCAGTCCACCAGCCCAAGCAGGAAAATTTTTCTCCACACTGAGAACAGCAATATTGTGTGAAAACAGTGTGTTACCAGGTCGGGGATCTTGAAGGCTCCATCACAAGGGGGACTTATTTTGTAGTATTTTTATTCATACGGATGATCTTGCAGTTTTTGTTTTCTTATAGCCTATGTAATCATGCACTCCCCCGTTTCACTAATCTGATGGAATGAATAAATAGCCATATATGGGGTTCCCTAAATGTGGACATTAAACATTACAAATGAGAAGAAATAATTACCAAAATCACTGAGACATTGAAATTGTCACTTACACTGTATTGTTATTTTATATTCTAAAATAAATTTTTTGGAAACTAGTTGTCAATATTTTTTTCTGAAACAATGCAATAAATCATAATAAATTTATCACACGTTACTATGAAATTTGTAAAACTGAAGTACATTTTTAACAAGCCAGTACCGTAGACTTCAAATTTATTATANCACACGTTACTATGAAATTTGTAAAACTGAAGTACATTTTTAACAAGCCAGTACCGTAGACTTCAAATTTATTATAAATATGAAGGTACATAAACGATTTTCTATGTTTAATAAAATAGCACGTTGCAAACATGCAATAGCTTACTTGGATTGGTAAAGAATAATTTTTAGCAACTAGTTTCCAGAGAATTGCTACAAATTTTTTTCACTGTTTAGGTTTGCGTAGTGCAGAATTTGTTCACCGCTCGCGAGCGAGGAGAGGTATTGCGGTTCTGAAGGTTGCTAAGATTTTACCAATAAGTCTATCGCAAAACGTCACGGTGACACTTACTCGGTAATTCTCACTGGGTGGTGTTAAGTTCGCTGACAGGGACTGTGAAATGCAAATGTTAAGAAGCTTTTTTCCGCTTCTGTATGATGATAGGACTCGCTCAGCCTGTTGTGCTTACGTAAAGCAGGATTAGTGATGACTTTTAACTTTCTAAACTAACTTGCTGCACGTTCCCGTTAGCATTTCTGTTTTTCTGTTCAATAAGTTGGGTTGTGGAGTTCATACAGCTAATATGCATACATTTAAAAGTGTTATCTTCAAATGTCTGGTCAATATTCCATTTTATAATGCAGATGAATACCTGTCCAGTTCCATTGATTTTACATTTTAATGTAACTTGTTNTGGTCAATATTCCATTTTATAATGCAGATGAATACCTGTCCAGTTCCATTGATTTTACATTTTAATGTAACTTGTTATTGTATTTTTTTTTGTTGTGTATGTTTATACTAGTTGTTTTATGTAATTCCATTCTAATTGTATTATGGATGTGTACATTTTTAGGAGTTCGATTGCCCTCTGGGCCTGAAGACTGCAATTAATTATTTTTATTTAAACTAATATTATTTTGCGCCAATGACCTTGGCTCTTGCGGGTGACTTTGGCCCAACTTTCAGGTAAGCTTATTCTCCATTTTTAATGTAAGAAACGAATGTTCTTTATTCTGTTTCGTTGTTTAATTATCAGATAGCAGCAAGACAACAAAAATGTTCATTTTTAATTATTACAATAGAAAATAAAACTTTCAAAAATTTGGGCCAAAGTCACTCCAAATTCAGCCCATATTATTCTGCGCTTGAAACCATTCTTCTACGTCTCGTAATTCTCGTATCTCGTCGTGGGTGGCAACACTGTTATTTATTTACAAGAGTGCTGGCTGAACTTCGCGGGATGTGTGGCACATAACGTGCACATTTACGACGTCGCCGTCTTTCACGATCTAATTTTCCCTGCAGAGCACCGCCCTGCACTCACAACACCCGCGAGAATGCGCGGCTGTTATGCGAGGCACGGGATACCGTGAGAGCTCGGCGTCGTCCCCCTTCCATTCCCCTTATCCACACACGTGCATTAACAGCGTTGTTGCGGTGGACTGTGCTATCAGAAGTCTCCTCTGCCCCCCCCACCCCCAGTTCATGCACGCAGGTAGGGTTGCACAAAGCGAGCCGAGAAGCACTCTTCAAGCAGTAATTGATCAAATTACGGACCTCCGGCATGCGTCACTCAGCAGGGCACAATGGGGGATCCCGGGTTGATGGAGGTTAGTTGCTTACTTTGTTGCGACTGAGTCCCTCAACGCGTTCATACGTACGGAACAGTCCACAGAATAAAAAAATCTCTTTGTCCACAAGTGTAATTTCAATGGCAATACATGTTATATTAACAATACAAATGTTAATGGACATACCCGCTGACGTGACCAAATAATACTCAAATATTTTACTTTGTGCGTGTTATTAAAAAACAAATTGTCAGTGTTATTTTGGCCACAATCGTGTATTTGATTGGACGTCAACGGATAGTGAGAGGGTTCTGGATTCGAATCACAGGTATAGTTGTGATTTGTTTTGCATATGCCGTTCTGATAAGTTTATTTTAGATTTAAGCTGCTTCGTGTGTAGCTGAAGGGAATAAAGCATGAGCCTTAGTTGTGGCAAGTTAAATTAAGCCATACTTCTGTGTGGGGACAGTCAGTGTAAATGTGTTTTATTGGAATGTCAAAATGTATTAAAGTAAGAGATAAAATTTGCAAACGCAAATTTTTGAAAAAAAAATTTTACAACATCAAACATGTAAACCGGCAGGAAGGGCAACTTGGAAAATTCCCGTGTGCAGCAAATCAGGGAATTTGTTGTCGAGGGTCCGAGTTCTACTTCGAACATGGTTTATTACCGTTTGCTTACTTTCTTAAAATTACCGTATATTC